>NAPT01000565.1:0-19853 GCA_002927785.1 Cladonia uncialis
TAAGGGCGTTATGTTGTGTCACGAGAACATTGTATCGAACATCCTGATGTTGAAGGCTGGAGAGGCGGGAAATGTGGGGGGGGACGGCGGGGCCGGGGGGGAGGGGGAGATGGGGGAGAGGAGAATGTGGGGGAGGGGGGGTGAAGGGTGAGAGGGAGGGGGGGATTGGAGGGAGAGGAGGAGTTGGGGGAGTCGTGGCTTCATTGTTGTGGTGTATAGAGGAGAAATATATTGTGTGAATGGTGATGTTGAGGAGTGACAGTCGAGATGGTCTCTGCTATTGCTACTTTATACTAGCCTGATACGGCTAGCTTTTTCTTCAATACGATTCCTCAGCTAATCCACTCCGTACTTTCTCCCATATCGTCAGTAAATCTATGCGTGATCAGAATCATCCATGAGACTGGACCATGCCATTTGTTATTGCCTATGATTTTTGGCATTACTATCAAAGAATATGTGCACAAAGGATAGATGCACGGGCTCGGGTTGGACGTCTTGGCTCTAGCGCGCAGTATGGGGATCTGAACGCAGAAATCTGAGAGTTTGTAACGTTCACATTAAATCTGACATAATCTGGCCCGAGTATCTCCTACCTGCCACTATGGCCCTTATTACATCGCCAGGCTGAAGTCGCGTGGTGGGACTGCGGGGAGAAGTAGGCTTATTTGGGTGCTGTTTAAGCTTGAAGATGCCATTTCATGGTAAGAGCATAGAGCATAAGTCGTGCATACAAAGGGGTTGTTAAGTTGGGTTTCAACAATTACTATGGTACTTAAAATAGTAAATATCTTTTGTTAAATGATTACTAAGTCCTGAAAAGCTATAATTAAGGGTTAGGAACTTCTAAAGTTGTGGATTTTAGGGATATTATTAGTAGTAACTCATCAAGTATCAGCTCTATATGCATGACTTATGCTCCATTCTCTTACAAGAGGTCATGAGGCCTACCCTAAAATAAGAACACATTTTCTTCCCCAAGCTTCACTTTCCGATTCCTGCTGCTCAGACTCCAGATCTGAATACTCTTCCAAACCCGCATGAACGAGCTATGATGACTTCGACAATTCTTAGACAAGCGAGGTTTAGCGCAACGACGGTGATAAAAGCGTCGAATATGAACGGGTTCATTGTATTAAAGTTCGAATTTTAAGCACCTCAATTGCTCAGGAAGCCGTATTTTACGCTTGGCTGTACGTTTAATCTTGGGTGAATGCGGCGATTGAGGCGCTTGAAAGTGCAGTGTCGGGCAGATCTTGGTCTTAAGTAGAGAATGTAAATACCGTAATGGTCCAGTCGGCCTGATTGATGGCACTGCTCGCTCTAAATTGTTACCTTCTAATCGTTCGTCGTGCAAAAAGTCGGCCTTGCGACGCTCCCATGAACCTTTAGCACTACATTAGGCACATCTGGTCGCCATATTCAAGAACATTGAATATGTGTGAAATATACTCCCCTCTGTAGGATATGAGTCCTTCAGCCGCCAACAAAATCTCTATCGTCTCCTGCATATCGTTACCTTTGACTTGCTCATAGATTGAATCAAGTTTCATTAAGTATCCCTCGCTGTTCCAGTCTCTGAGACGCTCCCAGTCACTCTTACAGAATCGAGCGCCATGGCTGAGCAGTAGTTGGAGGATACGCCGATCTCTACACTGAATAGCCGCAACGAGAGCATTGACAAATAAGTCACCAGTTGCAAGAACATCAGCACCCTTGTTAAGCAAGAACTCCACCATGGGATACTGGCCTCTATACGCAGCTAAGACCAAGGGCGTGCCTATCCCATCATTCTGAGTATTAACGTCGACTCCGTGATCGATTAGCAACTGGGCTACTTTCACAGTGCCTTTCCATGCTGCACCATGCAAGGGAGATATTCCAACTGCCATTTTGTGGGGCGCTTGCCTTCTGGGTCTTGACACTTTAATTGCAAGCTGCACGATTGACTGCTTGCTGGCTTCCGCCCCTGAGTCAAGTAAAAGCCGCACGATTGACTCATAGCCCCCAAAACACGCCGCAGCCAAGGCTGGATGATTTTTGCTTCCTCCGACAGCTTCAATGTTTGCTCCTTTTTGTAAAAGTAACCGAGCTATTGCCTCATGACCTTTGGAGCAGGCCGCGCTCAAGGCGTCTCCAAAAATTTCATCAACAGCATTGATTTCTGCTCCGTGGTTGATCAAACATTGCGCAATCATGATGTGCCCCCCTAGACAGGCTCGGACTAGTGGAAAAGCCGTGACATAAGTTCCAGAGCTTGTCAAGTTGATCTTTGCGCCTCGTCCCAACAAGAGCTGGACCATTTCCATCTTTCCCTTTTCACATGCCAAACACAGTGCGGTGCCGTAATGGCTGTCAGCATCAACATCCGCTCCGCTGTCTAAGAGAAGCTTAGCGGCTCGTATGTTATTATTCTTGCACGTTGTGTGTAATGGGCGCATCATTTTATCACCTTTGGCGTTGACATCGGCACCGCAATCAAGGAGCAGTTTTACCACTGCATAATTTTCGTCGGAACATACCGCCGCATGGGGTGGACGCTGATCTGAGGGGCGTACATGTAGGTTGACGTCAACTCCGTCTTTGAGCATGCGTTCTACCACCGCATGCCATCCAATTGCAGAGGCCACATGAATATTTCCAAGAGGGCCGATCGAAACAAGGGATGTTCCCCACCAAAACTTTTGAAGGGAGGTATTGCATAATTCCAACCCAGTCTCAATCAGATCGTTGTCGGACTTTTCTTGCATTTGGTGATAATGGCCCACCCATCCTTGAGCGGCATACTGAAGAAGAACATGACCATTTACCAATAAACGTAAACGGAGTCTTTGGACCAAGTATCTATGGGATGATCTCCATTGGTCTTCCCAAGGTGGGGATTCAAATTCGGAGAAACATGGTAAATGAACACAAATGCGAAAAAGAAGGGAATGCCCACTCTCAAGACTCAGAGAGTGCTGCCACCCTTGTGAGGGCAGCCCAGGTTGACAAATCAAGAATTCTCTGGCAGTCTGATGCAACAGGTAGACTTTCTGGTCGACTATACTGACAAAGAGACCACAGATCTGCTTCACACTCGATTTGAATTCCTGGTCAGAGGGACGGTCTAATCCTTCATACGAAGAGCATTTCCCTTGTAGCGCCAACGCTAGAGCCACATTCATTTCGGACACCGTCAACGCCCTCGTCGCGGCGATTACGATCTGCAATATCTTCCGTGCCGACTCCGGGTCTACGCTCCTCTTCAGGATTCGTTCGTACGCATCGTATACCGACGTTGGAAGCTTTTGTATTATACTCGCAAGCCTCCTTTCTGTGCCATAAGCCACAACCTTGTGCTCAATCTCCTTGAGCATTAAATGGAGCCAAAGATAAGTTCGGTGAGGTGTACTTCTCAGATGCTCAATAACCTTCGCTTGATCACTTTCGCTTAGGGACGGAGCAACTCGTGGAACGGAGTCCTCGATGACGAGATTGATTTCTTGGCTGATCTCCTTTGATTTCTCATCGCCGTCAAGCTGGATATATCCGGCCATCCCTTTAAGTCTGCGAAACCTCATCTCAATGTCGTGGTACTGCCGGCTCGTGATCAATACCTTGAGCTTCATGTTCTTCTTGTTCTGGCATTCTTCGCTTGAATAGATCTCAGTCAAGCAATCGAGAAGTCTTGTTCTCTCGAAGTCCGTACATTCATCCAGTGCATCCAAGACCCACACGACTTCGCCAGTAGTAGGATCTGACAGGATCTCGAGCATGCTATTCCATAGCTCACCAAACATACCGCCGAGTTTGTCGCCATGTTCTTCAAACCTTGGGAGCAAATACTTGATAAGATTTGATCCCGGATGCTGTTTGAGTAGCTGGTGTGAGATAGCTTTGAGTGCATTGGCACCCCTCTCCCGCTCTGCTTGACCATCTCCGAAAAAGAAGTAACATAAGGTCGAAGCTCTTGTGCTAGGGCACACACGTCGCTCATCAACCAAACAGCGTGAGAGCACGGATTTTCCACAACCTGGTCCGGCAAAGACCCACAGAATTCTTGAATTTGTTGCATCACGCCATTCCAGAAATTCTTTGCTATGCAAGAACCACTCACAAGTACCTGGCACCCGTTTGGGGTTGAAGTTTTTGTGCTCTTTATAGTCAGTGGACAAACTATGCATCAGCTTGTTGCGACGCTCGTCATCGTAGTCGGCTTCCCGATCTTTTCGGGTAGTGTTCAGAGCTTCGACAATACCTTGTTGAACCTTGGTCTGCTGCTCTGACTGCATGTATTGTTGCTCCCGCGCGCGATCATCCTTTTCTTTGTCCAAGAGATTGGTAAAAAGGAGACACTCTGCATCGGCTGTTTCGATCTCATCGAGCCTGCCTTGCCAGTCATCTGCCTTGACCGTGTTGCGCGCTACCTGTCGAAAAGGCCCTTTCCAAAGATGTGAGACAACACGGGCCTGGAACTCTAATATATGAATATAAACCTTGATGACAGCATTCTCAAAGCTTAGGTTGCGTCCTGATACATCGTTCGGTTGCTTGTCAACATAGAGGCTTACTCTCAACTTGTACAGCTTAAGAAGTGATGCGATCTTCTCAAGGCCTTGCATCATGACGGTACTCTGCTCTTTCTGGTTGAGTAGTAGCTGGTCACGAGAGTCAAAGGATTAGCTAAGAATCTCTATGCCAGGCGCGGGATGCTTATAGTAGAAGGCATTCTAGATTGTGCAGAATATATTGTCAAATAAACGCGTCTAGGTCTTACCGGAAGGAGTTGTGATACACCAGCCCAGGCAAGTGCCGCATGAGGCTCAAAACTAGCGATAGAGGCGACGAAAGCCTTGGATTCCCAGATAAAGTTGATAATATTTTCTCCAATCTCACGTATCCTGAATGATTTTCCACCCAAATTTATTTTCAGCTGGTCCATCCTGCGACCATTGTATAGCCGATGGATAATTTCTTCCATACGCTCGGCAGGCTTTGAACTACCTCGATCTGCGTTGAAATAGTGTTCGTAAGCCAACATTATATCTGGCTCTTTCGCCTTCAGAGCGGAATAAGCTTGGCTCCATAGCGCTTCTGAGGTCGTCTGCTCAAGAAGCGAGAATTCCTGGTAGTGAAGACTAGTGAAAAGACCAGGATCTGGCTTGTCAGACGTCGATTCTCCGGATAGGGTTGCTACTGAGTCCTGCTCTGGTGGAGTGCCTCCTTGCTGAGGCTGCCTCTCCGTTGAACAGACCTGGTAGGACAATGTCAGTTTGCATTTAAGCTTTGATTTGGCAATTTGGCCATGCCTAGAGACCTACACTGATGTCACCCTGTTGAGAACCATTTTGATTCCCAGGGTCGTCGCCTTGTTTGGAGGTTACCTTGTTATTTGGTTTACCGTTTGACTCGGTGGAGTTGTTGGCGCTATAGCCGGGCTTATATTTCCCTATAAGCCGTCGCATTGCACTCTAATATGAGACCTGGCCTGCTTGAGACCAGGTCTTCAGTATGTCGAACATACAGTTAACATTTATCAGAAGAAGGCAACACCCACTAAGGATCATAGGCGAGCAAAGTTGCCGCGCTCGGTCTAGAAGCTCACTGCATACGCCCTACAGCGTGCGCACCACTCAAAAGCTCTCGAAGCGAGTGGGAGAGAAGACACCGCTTTCATTGGTCCCAAGGATGGCTGCTTCGGCAAGTTCCGGGCAGCAGCTTCGTACCTCCGCAGCGAGCTGTGCATTGTTAGGAGCTTGCAAATATCTCAATCCGTGACATGAATTCCTCTGCAGGCGAGTAAGCTCGCCAGTAGAGGGCGAAACTTAACTCATCTGGCTTGGTAGCATCGTGAAGGACAGAGTCTGGGCATTGGACAGATCGATCAGAGCCTATGTTCATCGAGTATATGTATAGGTATCATCTGTGCTGCTCCTTAGTACACCGCCATCCTCTTGCATGCTCAAGATGTCAACAGCAAATGCTCGCTTGCAAAAACGCCAGCCATCAGTAAATGCAACGGTATTACTCAGCCGACTACAGCCTTCATGCTCAGGGCTTCCAGAAAACCGCTTAGATCCTCCTTTTTAACCTCCACGACACAGCTCTCGAAGCTGTCAACCCGAACCCTGGCATTTGTCTCGTCAACAACGTCCTGGAAAGCAAGACCAAATCGATTCTTTCCATAACCTGGTTGCTCATCACCGTCATCATCATCATCATCGCTCTCGTCTTCTTCCTCGTCTTCTTCGCTCTCCTCTGCCACTTCCACTCCCTCACCGGCCCTCTCTTCTCTTATCCTTTCCTTGCGCTCTTTCTCCGCTTGCTTAGCTTCTTGCGCCTTGGCCTTCTTCTCAAGCCTTGCTTTACGTTCTGTCCTGGCTGCGAAGTCGATTACCCCACCACCACCACCCGTTCCAACTACTATATAGACTCCCCGAGCTTCATTTAATCCGGCCATTACAAGCGGGGTCCCACGTCCGCTTTTACCAACCTTGCCACGCTGCTCTCGATCTTGCACTGCAATGGCTTCACCAACCCATAGAGCAAGTTTAGTTAGTGCGCCTGGATGAGTAAATAGAGCTACGTCTGGGCCTTCTTTGACAACAGCCATCCGAAAGGCCCGAAGATGGCGAATTTGCCGCTTTTCGATAATGGATGTGCCTGTGCGGAGAATGGCACGATGGAGATGCTGGGCTATAGGAAGAGCGTGCTTCAGTGCTTCAATACTATTATTCACGTTAGGCTCGAAGTAAAAGGCAGCTTTTATACAAAGACTCACTTTTCAAGCGCGTCGTACGCCTCCCAGAATCTCCGCACCCATTCTTCGCCTTCCATTTTACCATCGTTATCAACATGCTGTTTTTGCTCACCACCGCTGTGATCCCAATTCTTACTTGGTTCACTGTATGTGCCACTGGATTTGCCCACTTCCAATATTGCTCCCACAATGACGCCAACATCCACAGCACTTAAACAGGCTTTCCATCCCCAACTTCTCACAAAGCCCCAACCTTCTCTACCGCGCCCTGCAGCGACGGCTGGCGGTACAAGTCCATCAAGCCCATACATCGGTGCGTATGTAAGTAGTCTTTGCCGTAGTCCTCGTTTGAGATCCATGTCCATATGAGTATAGCTCTGTTTACATTGAGTAAGGCTCACACCCATTTTAGCAAGGAGCTTGTGCAGTCTTTTCCGTCCGACTTCGCTCCAAATATGTAACCGAGACGATAAATACGGAGAGTGCAGCATACTGTCGTACAAAGACCAGTGTCTAATGAGAAGGAATCGAGGTTCAGGCGATAATCTGATAGAGTTGTCCGTTGGTGAGCGAGCGGTTGTAGGTATGACACCAGAAGACTCTCCACGTGCGTTTTCGCGTGTCGTATCGTTGGGATCAGGCGGATTCAATCGCCGGACTTCGTCTCGTAAGACCTGCCGTATTCGTTCGCCACGCTCTCCTCCCCAGCCCGCAGATCCACCTACATCTAGGGCAGTGGAGATTCCTACACCAGTCATGCTGCGCCCGTAGAGCTCTAGCGAACTTACGCCGACGATGGCATGCCATAGAAGGTCGTTATCTTCCCGGCCAAGGTCTTCCGCAAGTGAGTAAAGTAGTGATGATATGGGTTCCGAGTATGAGGTACCAAGATCGTAATACTTTTGAAGAACGGCGCTATACTTGCGCCTTAAACTTCTAACTTCTTTGCGCCGAGACTGTATCGTTGGTTGATGGTCGTTCCGTAGTGGAAGAGGCTGCGATGGAGGTGACACTGAACGCGGTAGTCGGCGATTGGGAGGAGAGGATATTGAGCCGCTCTGTGGAGTAGGTTAGCCAGCGTCGATAGTACTTCGTCCTAACACTCACGGGACTACTTCTCCGCCTTTGACGAGGCCTGCTAACCTCATCTTCGCTATCGTCGGCGTCCTCTTGATCAGACCAAGATTTGCGCTTTTTTGACATGCGTGGTCCACCACTTGACGCTGATACATCACTGTCATCACCTGAATCGCCGGATTCATCACCTAGTTCGTCAAGGTCGGGCATATCAGTAAGTCCACAGTAGGCTTCCCGCTCGACTGCCAAGTCTTCATCTATGTCTCCGTCGTCGTAGACTATGATACCGCCTGTTCCAGGTCTGTAAGATGGTTGGATTTGCCCATTGTCAACCTCTGTTCGTCTAGATTGCGTGTTACCGCCTGCCTCTTTCAGCATCACCTCAACTGGGTCTCCTGCAAAGACGTTGCCGAGGTTCCATGGCCGACGCGCATCAATGAGCCATACTTCAATACCACCTGAAGGGTTTCCATCCAACCCAGCTACGTCCAAACCCAATGTATGCGACATATCCACGAGGCCCCCTACACCTAGACATACGACTACCCCACCGCTTCCTCCCTGCTGTATCCGCATTGGCTGTACCATGGTCTCCCCAGCTCTTTCGAGGTCTGCATACCCGGCTATTGGTTCTATCTTGTGCGCAATATAATCTCGTTTTAGCAGCGCTGTCAAAATCCGACAAGCACAGAGGGCATCAGGATCCAATGCTGTCAAGATAAGAACAGCGGGCGACAATGAATGGTGGTTCTTCACAAGATGTTGATAGAGGAGGGAGATGAGAGTGCGTGGAAGGTACATAATGCGACCTCATGTACTGTAGGTCGAGTGAACGTGCCCCAGCCTTGGACATGCACAGCGATGGTAGGTGGTGTCTCTTGAAGGCGAAGAAAGCTTTGGTGGAGCATAGGGATGTAGGTAGTAGAGAAGGCGAATCTTTCGGCACGCAGCGATAGCCTGGTCTTCATTCAAGATACTCAATTCCCAGACGTGTCAAATTGCATTTTGCGAAGTCAGGAGCACGCGTCTGGGAGCAATTGGTTCATCATAGGAATCGTGTACGGTAGAGTTCAAAATGGAAACTAGCGGCACAAATATTGACCTTACCTAGAGACGCGCCTCGATGAAATCATGGAGCAGTCGCGACCTATAGGGCTGAATACTATGATAATTAGCTTCTACTTACGTAATTGAATTTCGTTCGTGGGCAACAGTACCTAGCTTCATACTTTTTGAGCAACTGCTGTATAACATCTCATTCCTAACAAAGTTGACCAAAGGTAAGTCCTTACTCTAGTATGGGCCAGGTCAAGTACTTTTGTCAACACGCCATGTGTTCCCGAGCTTCGCTCCCTCTTTGGCGTATGGGCAAGAGAGATCTTGCTTCTACCGAGGCTTTGTATGTCATGCCATACTAGCAAATTGTATTGAGAGGGTACAGCGATATTCAGCACCGCATCGGATTGGCTACCTTGGTTATCGCTAAAAGTGATCCTATTTTGAGTACCTACAATTCAATCCAATGACGGGCTTCTGGGATTTGCCAAACTAGGACGTAATGATGATATAGACGGCTCCTCAGCTTCTCGAGTTCTACGAAGAGTGTTCACACATGGTGTAGTGGGCCATTGCCTAAGCACCAATATCTCCAGAGCCTCCTTTCTACCGTTGGCAATAGCGGACAGTAAACCTCGTTCTTTTCACCAACATTCTCAAAGAGGTTCTTCTCAATCCTCGAGCCGCCGTCTATGCTTCGGTGCTGTTAATCCGAGGCTAGGAAGTAGAATGGTATCAAGAGGACCGTAGCAACACGCCGCAAACAAGCCAATACCTGAAATCCCGAAGTCTGACCCTATACTTTGCGAACATGTTGTTAGGGGAGTAGGTCTACGTGAAGAGTGTTAAGATTATCCAATGGATCGAGGTAATCAGCGACGAAGATCAAGCAGCTCTCATTGCTTTTCTTCTACTTCTTCCCAGTCTTACAAATGTAGGCTTTCAAATGATGACCTGTGCTGGAGGATCACTCCCCACGCATGCTTTGCCTCTCATCAAGGAGGGTGTCCCCACTCTCAGATTTGCAGAGATTGCACGCGGTGTATGTCAGCAACGAAGAAGTCTCTTGACTCTGCCGGATGGGCATCCTGTTTTGATGTTGTCCGCTCGTTTGCCAGCATTCGATCCGTTGGCACTATCTCCGCCAATAAGATCGGAGAAATCGGAGAAATCGGAGAAGACATATTCACAGGGCCACGGCCAGTCTCTGGAAGTCCAAGTATCAAAGCTTACAACTTCAGATTTGTTCAATTGGCTCTAGAACGTTGTCTGAAAATCCTCTCGACTACCCACGATCCGCAAAATTTGTCCTATTCTGCCACTCTGGGAAGTTATTACGGAGAGGACTTTGATCCTTCTAGATCCGTACCGCGTTACGGTCCAATGCTATGCTTTCTCTGGAATCCCGTTTGCTATTGCCAGGTGGGCGCTCTCGCCTAGTTCGAGCGCTTGATATCTCTGAAGACCGACCTGTTGCTGTTGTCCGGAGACCCAGACAAAAGATCAGATGGACTAGAAGCCAGGCTGCCCATACCAGCTTTTGAGGTTAGACTGCAGGTTGACCGTGCTACCAATTTTCACCTTCATAATGGAATTATGAATGCAGCCGATTACCCGGACTTTCCAGCTTTAAGTTAGACGGTAGCCCGCCCATTGACACGATCATTCAATCGCCTGGTGAACTTAATCACCATCTCATTCGAACAGCGAGACGACTGTTACCTTCATGACATACACTGAGGCCATACGGAGTGCTCGGTAGCAACGAGAGCTTTCACAAGCTGACCCATTATAAGCAGCGAAGGGGACGATCCGCCAACGCGCTTTTACTGATGTAATGAAATAAGAGAGCTTCGAGAAGACATCCCTGTTACGCAGCCCGCAATACGGTACTTCCAAATAATAATGCAAATAATTTCAAAGTCATGAAAACGTTCGTTGTACATCTTTCCTACCCTCCTCGAACTAATATGTGATCTAAGAGTGTCTTGAGGGCTAAGGGCTTTGGCTCTCCATAATTTTTCCCAGCAGGGATCATATCCTTTTATTGTTGAAAGCGGGATGAAGCAATCAAGCCACAACAATGCTCTGTTTATCTTCAGCAATAGTCATGGTCTCTCCGTTTCAAGGATTTGGAGTTGCTCGGCATGCCGTGAGGCGATGCTGTATCCCTCGAGAACGCGGTCAATCTGTTCCAGATCGGCCTGGCCTTTTTGCAGCTGTTCATATTGGCTAGTATCGCGTATGGGGGGACCAAGTTCGTGGACCGCTCAGCGCCAGGCGAAAAGAACACGATAATACTGTGATACTGCAGATCCAGAATTGCCTAGCCATTATGACTTGATTCTCAGACACTATCATTTAGGAGCATAGACACGCATCCGTCAGTAGCCAATACAATAGGAACGACCAAAGTCGTACATAAGCTCTCCATGAATATGACTATCGTCCTTGTCAAACCAACCATCGCGCGGAATTCAAAGTGATCTGGGTTGCGGGAGCGAGGGGCGATCTGCCGTTGAGAAAACCCCCGCCATCGTATTTTGAAACCTTGCCTATTTTAGTAGCTACTTGCAATCATACTTGTAGAATAGGATCAACAAACTCCACCAACCAGCATTGACCATAAGCCAAAGTCTTCTCATTACCTCCACTGGTGTAACTGCTGGGCCTCAAATCACCAGCCTGAGTGATCATTGGTACAGAGATAATAAGATGTCGTAATAACAAGCAACACGGAAGCTTTTCCAAACAACGGGATCATTGCATTCAAATCAACGAGAACTTTCCGGGAAGGCGCAAACTCGCTACATCTCTAACTATACCGCCGCATTCTCTCATCATATCCTGCAATACCGACCTTTCCATGAAGTAATACGGCCTCGACTACCGAGCTCCTCTATCGAAGAGCTATAACGCCAGGTAAATTTCGAAGGCGCGGGAGAAGGCGCGGGAGAAGGTGTGGGCACAGCGACCTTCTCCATGGAGACCTCCTCTCAGGATTTTCCACAGCCTACTAGACGCTTGGACGGCGTGTCCGTCGGAGGGGAGAGGCCGCATCGAAAGCTGGAATTCGTTCATCTTCCCCTCGAAACACAGAAGCAGATCATCAGACACGTAAGTATCCGGCTCTCAGTCTGGCAGCGCTCTCTAACGAGTATTTGTCAGGTTAACTGGAAAGACCTTTTCACACTACAACGACTCTCCCCACATTTCTTCTGTCTCGCGACTTCTGAAATATATCGGGATCTGAATCTCAACATCACAAACTCTGGTGACGAAGAACTTGGGCTCCCAAGAACGCATGCTGCAGAAGCACTCCAGACTATACTTGCAAGTGAGCATGACTATGGAAGTCATATCAAAACTTTGAGGATCGGGGTAGCCGAAGACAATGTTGAGCAAAACACCAGCCTGGCCAATTCCCACCGTAATGAACATCTTTTAATGACACGGCTCCTATGGGATTCGAAGTCAGATTCCAGCAAATTTCTCAACACTTCGCTGCTTCTTGTCGCCCGAAAAGCGACGATTCTCGAAACATTTCAGTAGGCACTGCACTTCACGTGTCAACGCTATTGAATGAAATTACTGATGTGAACATAGATGGGATGCCCCGATCGAACTGAGTGGAGCGGTCTATCAAGCTCTTCACAAAATTCCAAGTCTGCGTCATCTACGAGTCAGACTCGACGTCACTCCTTCGCCGAGAATGGTTATTCGCAACCCAACCCCCCATCCACCACCCCCACACCATCATGCACAGGCTGTTCCTACACCTTCACAATACATCCCACCACTTCCTATTCCATCCGGGGGCTCTTCAAGCTCCTACCCGGGCCATTCATCAAAAGTAAACAACATAAAACGCAAAAAGGTTGGAGGTGGTGGGGGATATAATTACTGGGCTAACAATCGGGCCTTTTCCGGCTTCAAGACTTTGACTAGCTTGGCTCTCATGGGTCTGTCAAATCTCGAATGCCTGGGGGAAATATCGGAGTGCATCAAAGCTTCATCGGGGAGTCTCAATTCCTTGACGCTCTCATTGTCAACAGAGCTGGCAAAGAAGGCCCGGAAGCCTGTACCTGTCAATCCGGATCTAGACGATCCATCTGATACTGAGCTGGACGAAGAAGATATGTTGAATGATCCGATGCCACCTTCCACCTCCACAGTTCAACCTGTGACCAACGAAGCGGATATACGAAAAGAAAAATTGGCTCAAGAGAGCATATTAGCAAAAATATTCGATCTACAAAGCGTTTCTGCCGAGGGCAAAAGGTTAGAGAAGACGCTTTCGCTCTCTACAGGACGTTACCTTGAAGAGGAAGAGAGACATGCTACAACTCGAAAGCTTGATGCATTAATGAAATCGCTAATAGATGCCCCTGCAGCATCTGACGACGCATCTTCACATGCAGCTCGTCTAGAACATTTCAAAATGGTGCGAGACATTGCTGATATGTATATCACTAGTCAAACCATACAAAAGAAGCCCCTAAAAGGACAGATCAAAACCTCTCTTCCGCCTGGAAAGAAGAATGGCTCGACACCAAAACCTCCAAACCCTGTTGCATCCGGCATGGAGCCTTCAGCATCAAGCAGCTCGAATCCCAACATGATGGATTGGGATCTTCTTGGGCCGGTGTCAAATTCAACAAGTTCGATGTTTGATCCGGCCCTGAGCGGCGCCCTCTCGAATGGAACTTCGAAATTCTACGTTCCCGGGAGTGGCTATCCTATGAGTAATGGCTCATTACCCAGTCCTTATGGGGCTGGTAAGGCTGGTAAAGCGGCGCAAGTACAGCAGATGCTTCAGCAAGCACAAATACAAGCTCAAAAAGCACAAATTGCCTCAATGTCTCCTTCATTTGGAGGCTCGTCTAGCAATGCAGTACCCTCGAGCACGGTTCTTCCCGTACCATACGAGCAGAGTCATCCCAGCAGCCCCGGTCAGTATCATGATGATTTACTATTTAGTCCTTACCCTCACAGCTCGAGTAATGGATTATCAAACCCATACCTTAACGAAGATGGTACAGCCCTTGGCGCTAAAAATGGCATGCCTTCTATCGCTAAGAAGGCCAAAACCAAGGTGCCTGCAAATAAGAAGTCTAGCCCGGTCAAGGTTGTCCTTGTGGACTCTGAAGATGAATTTGATACACCTCCGAAAAGTCCGGCCTCAACACAGCAACCTTTCTTCGCTGCCGATCCTAGTAATGAACCAGTTGAGGACGCTATGGACATTGACATGGTACATCCAGATGAAGATACCGCAGATCTAGGCGAGGATCAGGAAATGATTGCTGAGCCTGAGGATGGAGAGGTGACGACACCACGCAAGAGGGCCAAGATTGGAGAAGTTGAAGTTGGTAGTACTTCAACTGCGGCTGAAAAAGAGCCTGTCTCGCCACAGGCTGACGTGGCAGCTGAGCCAGTGTCTAATTCGATAACTCCTGACGAGGCAATGCAATCCTACATTCGGGCCACTCACGGTCTCCATTTAGAGGAATTGTCGCTAGAGTGGGTCCCATTGAAGGCTTCAATAGTAGCCAGAGCCCTAGATTTGAGTGTGCTTAAACATTTAACACTTCTTGAGGTTGGCCCCCAGGATGCCTTCTGGACACTCCTCGCTCGGCTGCAGGGTTCATCCACCGAGATTGGATTTAAGAGTATACACACGGATAACGTATCCCTACCTTTCCTCAAGTTTCTTGCAACCTTCGAAGGTCTTGAAGGCCTTTATATGCATGAACGAGCCAGCAAGCAAGATGCAGAGTCGGGAGGTCCTCCAGCAGTAAATATTACATTCGTTCGAAAGATGGCTCTTCAAAAGCATATATCTACGCTAAAACGACTGATGATAAAGAACGACCGTAACGATTCATGGGATGTCGACGTGAAAACTTTGCAATTCTTGGCGTATCGAGGTGCGGGTTTGATTGAGCTGGCTATCAGCTTAAACATGAAGACATACGTAAGATTACGCCCAAATTGCGTTATACAATACTGACTATCATAGCATCTGCTGATGCAACTGTTTTATGGCTTTAAAAACCTCTACGCGCTACATCTCATCAATCTACGCACCGCAGAGCGCCATTCAATGTTGCATAGTGAGAGCCTCAGCTTCGCCGTTGATAGCCTTTCCCACTGCGAGAATATGAGAATCAAGTACATTGCTTTAGTTAATCAGGTCGTTATGCTCGAGACAAAGCCACCACAATTCAACAAAGCATTACAACAATTCGTCGTGGAGAAACGTAACAGGGACAAAAAGGGAAAGGGGAAAGCTACCTCAGACGCCATCAGCAGTCTCATTGAAGCTTTCGAAGATTCGGATTCTGATGGCAGCAGCGAATTTCTAGTTGATGTCATGGCTGGAGACCACAAAATCAGATTCGCTTCTAACTTCGCGGCGGCAAGCGATGTGGAGATATTCACTAAGGAGATCAGGCAGGGCAAGTTGTAAATCGCATTTCAGCGGTTGGGCGCATCAGTCTCGTTCATGCTATATTCAAAAGCATGAGGTCTTGCATGGAGATGATGGAGCGAGCTAAGGCGCAGAGCACGGGTTTAGATGCTCCATGTATGTGACATAGTCGGCAAAGCATAGCTTATACCCTTTGAGCGTCTATTAGATGAGTGGTATTGAGATGAAAAGCAAGACGTGTATGTATGTAATTGGCACTTGCTGCTTAAAGCTGTCCATGCATCAATGGGGTAATTATGTCCTCCCATGATTCTCGTTTCCTCACTAAATCACAAACATAAACAGAGGAAGGCGGCGAGCTCGTCAGGAGTTCTTCAAAGAGCTTAGATTCCCGTCTTGTGGTTAACAGCCCCAACATGTAATCCACAGCATGCTATATTGCAGACTATTCTAAAAGTTGACTTGGGGGAGTGTCTGGAAAATTTGGGGGCCCCCAGGATCGGGCGGTCCTTTCGTCCATAAACACAAGTGGGCGCATTAATTTGAACAAAATCAATTAGCAAAGCTTGAAATGAGAAGCCAGCATATAGATAGATATCATTAAGCACAAAAAGGCAAAAAATTCGGGATTTTTCCGAAACGGGGAATCGAACCCCGGCCATCCGCGATCTGGACCCTCAGTGATGAGAGGCGGATATCCTAACCACTAGACCATTTCGGATTCATGATACATCTTGCTATGGAAATATGTCTCTAAGTCAATATATCATACTATTTGTAAGGTCTCTCAAGATGCACCTTGGCACGAAAGTTTGACTGAGTGCTCTTTCTTCTCTTATATCCTACAGCCCCCGCCAACATTGAGCTCCAGAACTCAAGTCCCTTGCTGACAGTCTTATGGAGCCAGTCTAGAGAATCTGATTGGCTAGACCAAGAAACCTATCGCAATCATTCTTTCAGATTTCAGATCCAAGGCTTTGGGGCCTTATCGATAAGGAGCGAGCTTCTTGGTGGGGCTTGTGGGGGCTCTCAACCATTGAATTCTCCATTGTTTCACGTGAGGTTTTATAGCATCCGTGACATTCATTTAGGACTTTCTCAATCATTATATACTGTTCACACAGTCGCTACTCTACCGCATTGTGGTACTCCGTTCCTGCATCCCTATCAAGGCAGAAATCATCCGCAACATGGCGGATTCCAGCATGCAGATGACCACGCCATGCGGAATTTCATTCCAAGTCGAGGAACCCGAACTGCTCCCTCGCTCACCCGTCCTCTACACCATACTCCCTTCAATCATACGTAACAGACTATTTCCCATACGCAAAAGCGTCAGCGAATATACTCTGCGTTCCCAAACCCAAAGCTCAATCATCCATCGCCATTCCGAGAGCTCAGAACCCTCCCCCACTTCAACCAAAATGGATCTGGCAGTACTACCTCAGTTGGGCCCCAAATACGCACAACACGGTATGATCGCCCAGCCCACGTCTTGAAGCCCCGCTCTAACCCTTTTATCTCAGGCTCCTCCCTGCTCCAAGCCGCTCTCAGCGAATCTGAACACCCCGACCCCCAATCCCAAGCCTTCTCCCGCCAACTCTATATGTCCTCCCTCACCTACCTCCTCCGCGGCTTGCCCTCGGACCTAACATCCCAAGAACTCGCTCACTTGCGGCTTGCACTTCCGCAAGATCTTCAAGAACCAAGATCTTCTTACTCCACCATCGAAACAGAACATCAAACCTCGTCCTCATCCAACCTCATTCACCGCGGAGTCTCAACA
This sequence comes from Cladonia uncialis, assembly GCA_002927785.1. NCBI lineage: Eukaryota > Fungi > Ascomycota > Lecanoromycetes > Lecanorales > Cladoniaceae > Cladonia > Cladonia uncialis. The sequence continues at coordinate 17,095 of NAPT01000565.1, forward strand.
GCAATAATCGTGCTCTGCCTCCTACTCCGCCTCGTCCTGCCTTACATCAAATACTTCCTCGCCGTGGCGCATGACTATGAACGCACGCATCATGTGGCCGAAAAGGCGCTTGCGCTGGGTATAGGTGCGGCTGATACAGCGGGAAGGAGAAGTCTGGACATTCTGGGGACGGCAGCAGAGAACAAAATTATGGTGGGCGCGGTGCAGTATTGCGTTGAGGGGATATGTGGGGGTTTGACGGAGGGGTTGGGGGTCGGAATGAGGGCTATTGAGGAGAGACGAGACCGATGAGAGAGCACTCTGGAAAAATATATGAAAGGGCTTTGGAGGTACTTCTTTGTTTGTTTTACAAATACCCATGCTGCGATCTATTTTGTGGAAATGTTGAAGAGGTTTCGGTGGGGCATTGTGGACATATAAAGATTTTGATATGTACTGGGGAAGGGTTGAGGCGTTTTGGATCACGAGAGAAAAGAATTGTAAATAGAGAGAACTTTGAATGCCGAGACTGGGTAACCATGTGATGTCCACGGTATTGAAGATACGTATGTAAGAAGATGGACCATAAAGTAATGCATATGGAAGGATGGTACCACAAAGAACCTAAATCGTCAACATCTTCAATCAGCAAGAACGGTTCTTCAAGCGTCCAACTGGAACACTGCGGAGTCTGTTAACTACTAACACACTCTATTTTTCTAGTATATAAGCCAGGTAGTATCTCATCAGTAGCAGCTTTTTCCTCACTTAGAGAAGGCTGCCATTGGTTTTAAATGTTTAGAACCCGCAAGATTGGGATGTTCAAGTTCGAAAAGACGTGCAGCTATAAAACCGAGCGGTTTACCAGCATGATAACCAAGAAAATGACTCATGCATATCATTCAATATTCTTCTACTATCCTTACATACTATTGTCCAAACATTGCCCATCCAATTCATATAGCGCCACTTGGAGCTTCCTCTGCATCTGTTCCTGAATGCCCACAACCTCGCTCTCCGGCAAACCCACCTCCTGCGCTCTTTTGCTTGTGTAAGAGCTTACCATGGTATGGGCCTCAGCGATCTCTTTTCTCCGCTTCCGACAACATTCCTGGCAATATGGCCGTTCTTCTACTGGATGCTTCGCCATCGAGCCTCCTTCCTAAGGCTTGCAGGAAGTGTACTGGTTGAAGGATTTGCAGTGTGATATGAGAGAATATTGATGGATATGGCTGCATTTGGAGAGGACCTGGGCGGAGATCTGACGCATGGTGACGATGTCCCCAATCTTGTGGGTGATGCTAAAAGAAGATAATATTTGAAGCCGGAATTTCGCGGGGTTGGATATTCATCATGTTGTGTGTTGCATTGTAATCTGATTGTAACGAACATTGCCTTCACTATGTTGGCTTTGGCTTTTGTTAAGATTTTTTACCTACCGTGCAAAGCAAATCGTTCAAGACTTGGCCACAAGGGCACAAGGGCAAGGTTATGGAAGAAGAAACCGTAATTGTAACAAAACATCTGGTGCGAATGCTTGTTTAGGTCTTAGCTCATTGACAATGGTAAATGGGATTTGGGAACTTCTTGCTCACCCTACATAACTACCATACTCTCGGTAGCTACTCACGCATCCCTCGAGCGCCTGAGCGAAAGAAAAACGACTCCTTGGGCCATGTTCCCACTTAATGCCCGTTACAACCCTGTCTCAAATTCAACTCTCTAATAGCATTTCTTCGCTCATGCGCAAAATACTCATCCAAAGCATGACTGAGGGCGATGTATTCATGCGGATCTGTTTCCGAAAGTAGGTATCCCAACTCCTTCTGTTCTTCTCTGTGGATTCTCGATCCAATTTTGACATACTGGGCCAGGTAGCAGTTAGGGCACAGTGGCATACCGTCGTACGACCGTTTTCCGATGATGGGTGGCCGAGAGCAACATGTTACGCCGTCTATCACTTTGGAACCAGGGCAATGTTCGTCAACGAGCTCGTGGTGGAGGTGGCCGCATCTTGAGTTTCAGAGTTAGTGACACATCATATTCCATGTTTGAGGCAAACAACAACAAGTTTGAAAAACATAGTAAAAAAGGGCACTTACTCGCTGTACGTGAAAGCCGTCAATTTACACATGTTGGAAATCTATGGTGAAGAAAATTGCAAGAACTTGCTTTTAAATCTTGTTGCACGTGAAGTGTCATGAAGTGTCTGTTCGTGTCATGGGTGCTAAAATAAAGTCTGTGTGCCTCAGTAACAGTATCACTCTCAACTTCGTTCTCAGTGCTACCAGAAAACGGCTTTATGATTGGCAATTAAAGCAAATACCTTAGACATGTATTCTCGGAAGTATGAACAACAACACAAACAACGAAAACGAAGAACCAGATTGTCAACTTCAAAGAAATACAAAAGTACAAATAGCCATGTACATCATACTCACAATACGATTTTGTTTCCTTTGTGCCCAAATTTCCAGACTATCTACCCATCTCCTCCATTCAAAGGTTCCTCACTCTCTCTCCAGATTCACTTCACATCAATCTCACCACACCTCAGAAGAATCCCTCCATAGCAACCACAAAACAACAAACAAGAAACGCCTCAACTCAACTCAATTCAACTCAACCACAACCATGTCCAAACCTCCACGCCCAGTCCTCCGCCCCCTCATCATCCCCCCAGCCACCACCTCCCCCAACATCCGCAACGTCACCGCCGTACACAACCCGATCCAAGCGCCGACCCCAGTAGGTAAGCCCACGTCACCTCGAACCCCCTC
>NAPT01000566.1:0-19714 GCA_002927785.1 Cladonia uncialis
GAAATGTATAAAAAAGAAACATATCAAAGATACTCATTTCCGCCGCCACTTTCGCGAAAAGCCAATTCCGCAGCTCCACCGCCACCAGCGAATCAACCCCATACTCAGACGTCGGTAGCGAGGAATCAATCTCCGCTTCGGGGATCATGAACATATCGCTAAGCTTGCGAGTGATGGCACCGACGACCAGGTCCATGACTTCGGCCCACGTAAAGGCGTTTCTGAGGGAGTCTTTCAAGACTTTCGAGCCTTCCCCGTCCTTGCCTTGCTGTTTAGATCCCGCGGAGCTATCGTCGGAGGACGTGCCGGACTGTGCGTTGAGGGTGGCGAAGCGCGCTTCGAGGCGCCATGGGATGTCGTGCTGCGTAGTGGCTTCCAAGGGGCCGATGCCGGTGACGATTTGGCTGGCGGACTGGGTACGTTTGGGATCCCTGATGGCGGATTCGAGGATGCGCAGGACCTTGGCCTCTTCAAGCTCGCTGTAACCCATACGGGCCATGCGCTCCGCCACGCCTTTAGTCTCGGCGACGTATCCGACGGATTTGACCCAGCCGAGATCAATGGAGATGGCAGGTAAGCCTTGTGCAGTGCGGTATCGTGCGAAGGCATCCTGGAAGGTGGCACCCGCGGCGTAGTTTGCTTGGCTGGTGTGGCCGGAGATGCCGATGAGCGAGGATAGCATAATGAAGAAGTCTAGAGGTTGGTCGAGGAGCGAGTGATGGAGGTTGAGAGTGCCTTGCACCTTTGGGCGTACTGCCGCTTGCCAATTATCGAACGTCATTCGGTCAAATACGCAATCCTGATGCTTGCTCTCAGCATTTAGTACTTTTTAGGGTTTGTCTATGCCGCTTACCTGAAGAACCATGGCCCCTTGGATGACTCCTCGGATAGGTGGCATATTCTGCCGGCATTGCTTGATAACTCTTGCCAGAGTTTGAATATGAGTGATATCGCAGTCGTGCAGTGCCACTCTGCAGCCCGCTCTTTCAAGGTTCGCCACGAAGTCTGGAAACTTAGTGCGTTGAGATTCTGCACTTCGCGAGAGCAGAATGAGATTCTTGGCGCCGTGGTCCACGAAGAACTGAGCAAGAGAGCGTCCAATTCCGCCCAAACCCCCAATAAGCAGGTAAGAGCAGTCTGAAAAAAACTTTATTGGAGCATGCTCGGGAAGTACCTGGGACATGTTAGTATCGAAGACAAGACTTCTGGCATTACAGGACTTACATTGACTATGTCGTCAGAGCTCGCCTTAATAACTATTTTCCCCAAATGTTTGCCGGCTTGCATCACGCGGAAAGCTCTGCCAATTTCAGAAATGGGATATACTTTGATTGGATTGACGGGTCGTATTTTCCTCTCATCCATCAGACGCATTAAGTCGACCAAAATCTTGTTCACTAGCCTCCCTTTCTCTCTTCCGAGGTGTATCAAGTCCACTGCGAAGAAAGAAGTGGCGCGTGTAAATGGTGCCATCTTGAGAGATGCATTTAGCTGGATATCGCGTTTCCCGATCTCCACAAATCGGCCAAACGTTGCAATGCACTTCCAAGTTTCTTGAAGTAGGTGGCCGGATAGCGAGTTCAGTATCACATCAACCCCCTTTCCGTTCGTTGCAGCCATAACGCTCTTGGCGAAGGAAGCATCTCGACTAAAGAAGATATGGTCTGGCCTAAGGCCGTAGGTTTCAACGAGAAAATTTCGCTTTTCTTCTGACCCTACAGTGGCAAAGATTTCTGCTCCGGAAAGCTGGGCAAGTGCTATTGCAGCTTGGCCTACCCCTCCTGCAGCGGCGTGGATCAGTATTGTCTCGTCTTTTTCCAGGCGTGCCATCTCATAGAGGGAGTAGTAAGCCGTTACATAAATGACTGGAATTGACGCGGCAACCTCGAAGGCCATTTCATCTGGTATGCGGCTCACATTTGTCCAATGAAGACGGTTGTAAGTTGCCCAATTACTTCTTGTGAGTGCACAGACTCGGTCGCCAACTTTGAGGCCATGTGAAGTAGTTGGCCCAACACGTGTGATCATACCGCTGCATTCAAAGCCCATGGTCGATGAGTCTAGTTGACCCATAGCTACCATTACATCCCGAAAGTTGAGTCCAAAGGCCCTTGGCTCGACTTCTACAAAGTCCTCGGGCAGATCTACAACCGTTGATGGGGTTTCCCTGAATACGAGGCTGTCAAGTAGGCCTGGAGTCTTTATGTCCATTTGTATCTCGCGTCCGGGGGTATGAAATGTCTGCGGCTCCGGCACCATTTTGGCAGCTGTGGCACTGATAAAATCGTTGTCTGAACGGCTGTCCACAAATCTTGGGATGTATATACTAGAATCTCGCTGTACGTATTCAAAGTCTATCAGGCCTTGCTTTTCGCGACTGTCGAAGGATTTTGCAAAGATGTCAAGAATGGCGCGAGTTGCAACACCAGAGAATGGATTGTGAGTGGGCTCGAGATCTAATGAAACGAAGCGTTTGGTACGGTCTTCGAACCTTAGAGTACGCAGGAGGCCGGCTATAACACCCGATTCGGGCCTTACGCAGTCCATTGCACCACCGAAAGATACCCACAAGGTTCCTTTTGTACCAGTGAGTAGTCTCTGAGTGGCCTGAAACGTCGCAGAATTCTCTTGAAGTAGTACTGATTGGACGGTACTATCAATAAAAACACAAAGTCTTCCGCTTGCATCTGCTCGATCCAGAGTTTCTACTGATACTGCTGAGTTCGTGATGGTCTCTAGTGATCTTTGTAGATCTTCCATCCAAACTTCTGGCAGCGGAGCATCGGCATAGACGACTGTGAGTCCATACTGAAGTACAGGAGGATCTTCTTCCTTTGCTGTCGAAATGATAAGGCTGTGCGAGTATTTATCTTCGTCCTCGCAGTCATGGACTTCTACATCCAAACCGCTGAATCCAGTCGATTGGAGAACACGGTCCCACATATCTATGCTCAGTGAGGGACTGGATTTGCGCTCCTCTTCTTCACCTAGGGAAGGAGTCAGTAAGGTATTGACACGAGCGACGAAATACATACTCAGCCACCATCCCGGTAGGGTTGCAAAAACGAGGAAAACATCCAGGGCATCTTGGGTGGTTTCGATCATTAATAATCTACCGCCGGGTCGGAGTAGTTTTCGTACGTGGGTCATCGTGTTCTTCATGGCCTTAGTTGCATGCAGGACCTGACAAGCAATAATTAAGTCGTAGCTTGCAGCCTCAAAAGACTGCTCAACCGGATCCGCTTCGATGTCAAGTTTCTTGTAGCTGATCATATCGCCCCAAAAGCTAAACTTCTCTCTAGCTGTTTCAAAGAATCCAGCTGAAATGTCCGTAAAGTCGTAGTGAGCGAATTTTGGATTCCTGCCAGAGTCGTCATCACTGAACGCGTTCAAGACCGGCTGGGTGCATCCCCCAGTACCACCTCCTATCTCCAATATCTTTGCGCGCGGATTTTCGTGAGCAAATAGCTTGATAACTTTGCTTATCTGTTCATATGAGCGCGGCAATCTCAGAGCCTTCCCGTAATAGTCATAGAGCAATTTGCCCTCGAGCATCAGCTCCAAAGGCGCAGCTTCTTTACGAAGGACACGAACAAGGTTTTTACCGATGCGACATAGCATCTGCCCATTGACACTCTTGGCAGAGACCTTGTCGAAAAGCATTTCTTTGACACCTTCACTTGCTTTGATCCATTTGGAACTCCGAGGATCCAACTTGTTGCAGGCTGCTTTTTCACATTCCACTTTCATCCAGGCGTACATATTCTTGTGATGCCAGTCCAGATTTTGCACATCTGCTTCTGTCAAGGATGTAAGTGCATCATGGATGAAATAGAATGCAGCGCGCTTCAAATCCCCAATCGTGGCGATTTCCGATGGATCCGCACGAGCGACTAGCATTTCCCTGAGGGCTGCGTTGCGCATCAAGCTTAGAGAGCGGTCCCAATGCATCGTTGTACAGATTCTGCTATCTTCGGAGCTTTCCACATTAACCAATGATTCTCCGATAGATTGACAAAACAATCCTGCGACAGTCAGAACGGGATTGCTGCTGGGTTTGGACTCGTCTACAGTGACAATTGAAGCTTCAAATCCACGGGAATTATAGGAATGAAGGTCCGCGAAGGCTTGATAGCGATGACCAACATCTTTACATATGTCTTGAGCCACGAACAAGGATTTGATAGACGTAGGGATCATCGCGCGATCCAGTTTAGAACCACTTCCGAGAAGAGAGGAATAAGAAGCTTGGAAGATTGAATCGAGAGTCGTTGGATGTAATACATGATCCTGTTGGTATTCAGAGGGCATTGTAGCTATTACATTGGCAATTGATAGGGTGGTGACGGCTTGGCTCGGTCCGTATCGAACGGCTTCCAAATTTCTGAACAAATGCCCATATTCGATGCCCACTGATTTGAAGATTTCGCCAACTTGATCCGGACTCGCCTCTTTTGTGAAATTATCAGGTTTGCCTCGGTCTTTTGTCTCAAATGTCTTTAGCACCTTTTTGCTCCACGCGGAAGGGTCTTTATTGGATTGCTTCATCTGCACGGAAATGGACCCCTTACAATGCTTGGTCCAATTGCCACTATGATCAATTGAGTCGACCTGGAATTCGTGTTGACTTTGTGGATCTGACAAGTCCTCGCTAACGAGTCGAAGCGAAAGCTGCACCTCGATGCCTTCAGGGGTATCTGGAATCATCAGAGCTTTCATAATTGTAATGTCTTTGAGAAGATACCCGCTCGTACGTTCGTCGGATGGATGAAGCTGATGCATCGCTTCGATAGCCATAGTAATGCATCCGGCTGCAGGAAAGACAATATCCGACTGTACGATGTGATCACGGACCCAGGGGATTTCGGACGGACGAATTATGTGGCGCCAAGTAGGTGCCATGGGGTTAGTCCCAAGTGCAAGAGAGCCCAGCAAGTCATGGGTAGCATGCAATCGATGGCGATGCTCTTTATTCAGGCGAGACTCGGTCCAGTAAGATACCGAGTGATTCCACGGATAAGAAGGCAGGTCACAGATCACGCGAAGCCCTGAGTCGTTTTGCGGAAAATTCACTTTGCTCAAATCCACGGGATACCCTTTACTCAGTAGCGAACATACCAGTTTCTGCATGGTTTTAACAGCATTATTTCCTCTCTCCAGACAAGACCCATACGAGATCCCAAGCTTTTTGAGATCAGGCAAGCTCAGCGTCTGACGAACAGGCCCAGAGAGGGCGCTGTGAGGACCGATCTCGATGATCATATCAATGAACTTCTTGGGGCCCTTTTTCTCTACCCCAGCACACATGTTGCGCAGGGACTGAGCAAATAAGACTGGCTGGACCATGTTCTTGACCCAATTTTCTGGACCGAGCTGTTTCGCAGATTGAATCAATTCTCCAGTGACTGGAGATGAATACAGGATGCCATTGAAGCTACCTTGTTGTTTGAGGTATTGCTGAAGCGCAGCCGTGTAGTCACTTATTTGGTGTTCCATATGATGCGAATGGTAAGCTGCTCCAACTTTCAACTTCCGAGCGAATATGTTCCTCAGAAGTAATATAGTCTCCAGTTCTTCTATTGCCTCCATATCTCCTGATATCGTGACACTTGAAGGGCTGTTGACACAAGCCAGGACAGCTTTACCGTAAGATAAGTTGGACAGGTAGGGTTCTACGTCTTCGCGACTAAGCCCAACAGCAAGCATGGCGCCGCGGAGCTGTAACTTTTCTTGAAATCTTGCGGTGAGCACTCCTCTGAAGTATGAAGTCGCCAATGCTTCCTGGAAGTCAAGAGCACCAGCAGCATAAGCAGCCGCAGCTTCCCCGCTTGAGTGGCCTGTGACAGCTGTAGGCTTAATGCCCCAATGTACTAGTAGCCGTACTAAACAAAGCTGGATGGCAGTGCATAGAGTAAGGCTCATCATTGGCTCGTTGACACGAGTAGTCTTCGCATCCCGCATGAGCTCATCTGTCCATGAACATCAGCATGGTTCTTACTATTATCCCACCGTGCACCCAGAAAGCACAGGGGCTTCTAGTGGATGCTGCTGAGACTACGGAATGCTCCCTTATCGCTAGAAAGATGGATATTAAAGTGTCTTGTCGTACGCTAAACCAAAGGGTAGGCGCAAATCATAGGCATGAGTGGTGGACTCTGAGCTGGACGAAGAAATAGTGTAGGGGCTTACCAGTCAGGGACCACTGAGCCCCGAAGTGCTTGATACACTGGTCGGCTTCCTTCAAAGACGCGCGGAAAATGGGATAGATACTGATCAGCTCTCTTCCCATAGCGTACCATTGGGCTCCTTGACCGTTAAACACAAAACCTACTCGAGGCACCTTAGCTGAGTAGGTTGGAATAAATTTCTTGGCATCAAGATTTTCAATGAGCTCTGGTAGACTCTGTGCTGAAGTTGCTGCAACCCACGGGAAGCTTGAGCGATGCTGACCCAGAGTATAGGCTAGGTTCTTAGCAAGAGCAGCGCTATCTGGTGGTACTTGGGAGCTGAGATATTCCTTCAGATTTATGATCATTGCTTTCACGGCGTTTTCGTCTTTCGCACTGAGCATGAACACACGGAAATCGCCTTCAACCTTTCCGTGCATGCCATTTGTAGCATGCCCGTTTTCTGAAATAGGCAAACTCGACGGGGGAGTGAAGCCATCCATGATTATATGGGCATTAGTGCCACCGTAGCCAAAATTATTGAGTGAGGCTCGTCGAATCTTGCCTGCTGGCCATGACTCGAGTCGCCTTGGAACCTATCAAAAATTAGAAGTATTCCAGGAGATAGTGTTTGTTCTCACAGTTATCTTTAGGTGAGCCATATCAATGTCCGCATTAGGCGTTTCAAAATTGATGCTTGGAGGAATAAGCCCTTTTTCAAGGGCCAAAGCAACTTTGATCACAGCTGCAATGCCGCTGGCCGCTTCCAGATGTCCGATGTTTGTCTTAATGGAAGAGACATACAGAGGGTTTTGTGCACTTCTACCTTTGCCGAAAACGGAGCCAATAGCTCTTGATTCAACAGGATCCCCGGCTTTAGTTCCAGTACCGTGTGCTTCTACATAACAAGTGTCTCGTGGATTGAGACCAACGTCACGATAACATGTCCGGATCAACTCTTCTTGAGCCGCCTGAGATGGAGAAGTGATCGTTGGAGTTTTGCCGTCTTGGTTTAGAGCTGAAGCCGTTATCACGGCGCGTACGTTATTACCGTCGCGTAGGGCGTCTGAAAGCGGTTTGATGATAATAGTAGCCACACCCTCTCCTCTACCGTAGCCCTCTCCACGGCTGTCAAAAGAGTAAGACTTACCGCCGGGCGCCAGGAATCTAACAACGTAGTGAGCATTGAAATTGAGGGAAACGAGGTTACACTACCCTAGACATGACATTGCTATGAAATTATCAGGGTTCAATAGAACATTGGCTCCTCCAACAATTGACATGGTAGAATCTCCGGTCCGCAAGCTTTGACACGCTAGGTGTAGCGCCGTCAGTCCTGTGGAACATCCGGTATCAACCGTAACGCTAGGGCCTCTCAGGTCGAAGAAATGCGAGACCCGATTCGAGAGCATTGCAGAGCCGTTCCCCGTCAGACAATAGCGAGGTAGTACGTGCGGATCTCGCATCATGCCGTCGTAGTAATCGTGAAAGAAGGAACCTCCAAATACAGAGGTCTTGGTCCCAGCTACATCTTTCAGCGTCAAACCAGCTGTCGTACGTCAGCTCCGATGCGAGACATCCTGCAAGCTCTCAGATACCGTTTTCTAAAACCTCGAAAGTAGACTCAAGCTGAAGTCGAAATTGAGGATCCATGCTCTAACATAATCAGTTGACGGTCTCTTCCAGTTGTAAGTGTGCCTATGCTGGGTCTTCCATACATTTGCTACTTCAGAAGAGAAGTTAAAGAATGGCGCATCGAATAAGGAAACGTCCTCATCCAGAAAGTGTCCACCCAAGACGTTCGACTTCCAGCAATCCGTTAGCCCAGGAGTTACAAGTGCGGCAATAGAGCGTACTGACCGCGCCTGGCTTCTCACCCTTAGGATGATAGAATGCTTTGGCGTTGAATCTGTTCTGAGGGATATCCGACCACGCACTGCGGCCCTCTGCGCACAGTTGCCACAGGCGCTCGGGGCTGGTCGCGTCACCAGGGCATTTACAACTCATGCCAATTATAGCAATGGGCATCCACGCATTCACAGATGAGCGCTCCATCGATGTTCGCTGGGCTATGTGATTCCCTTCGAAAAGGGGCTGGTCCTGTTGCACAAACGGCGCCATCTTTGCTCATCGTATTAGTATAGGATACATTAACACAGTACAGATTGTGCTTCAGAAGTAAGCTTCGAAGAGAAGTAACGATCAACCGGATCAATCAAAGACGTCTTCTTACGTTGATGCAATACGTACTTAGCTCCTTCAATGAACGAGAATATGCTTGGCAGCCAATGGCCAATACTATCACGCAGCCCTAGCCTCCCAATGTGGAGCTAGCTTGGGGACGAATAAGGCACGCAACCTCGCGTTCATGACCGTGCCGAAGGCCACTACCATTCGTGCGTCGACAAGTCCTTGGCGCCGGGCCTGTTTAAGAAGAGTATCTCAGACCGATTCAGTGAACGCCAACCAAAGCATGCGGAATGAATTCAGCCTAAGGCATTGACCAACAAGGAACAGCTGCATATCCTCGAGAAATGCTCGATCCGAGCTTGTACTAAGAAAATATTACTGTACGTGAAATGGTGCTACCCACAGCTGCATGTCCAGGGTCCGTCGGAGGGGTTCTCGGCAATAACCGAATGTGGTTAGTTGATTGTCACATGTCTGTTACCTGAGAGCACGAGAAGCAGGTTTTCGATTTGCATGGGTGTAAATGAGAGTACGACGGGCTTTGGCAACGTACCCTATACCGTATCTAGATTTAGGTACGAGATAATCTCTGATGATTAGAGCTGTAACATGTAAATGGCAGTAAAATCGATCAGTCCATAGTAGGTCATTCTGCGTTCGATGATATTATCAACGAGAGTTTGCATATAATCAGCAAATACCTCGCCCAGGTCGTAATCATGCTGTTGTGAAGGACAGTATACGTGGCCCGAAATGCAAGTCGGCCTCGCGCACAAGTCAAAACTTAGTATTTGGTAGTGGTCGCCTCGCAATTATGATTCATGATGATGCCGAGTGTGTCCATTTGTTCAGATTGAGTCGATCACGGCTGGATGTGCAATCAATGACATGTTGGTCTACATTTAATGGCAACAGAACCTCGCATACTGCGTAAACTCATTGTCTGCCATCAGTCTGTCCATCTCTTCTTCAACCAGCGAGATGAGAATTTCGAATCCCCCATTTGTACGTCGTGGCAGCACTACGCATCTCCGACAAATAGATGCGAACTCTGACTTCGGCGAGCGTATTGATTCTGGCTTACCCTCATTGTCAAATGCAGCACCAAAGTTGAGCTCAAACAGTGGCATGTTCACCGTTGACGTGATACACAATCCGGTGCCTGCAAATGTCGCAAATGGAAAAGTGAGATGGCTACAGTCTGGAATGGAAGCCGCGAGCGTCATCGCCGAATGTACTTGCGCGGTGCTGATAGTGTTGAGTGAACTGCGAATCTCGGAAGCAATGGAGCTAAGATCAGTAGATGAAGACGTCACGGAAGCCAGGGGTAGATATGTCGTATTCATCAGCACCACATTTCCGAGATAATCCGGAGGGCATGCGGCTGAAAAGTTCGCGCGGCCATCGAAGGTAGTATCAAGTATGGCAGCTTCATCTTTAGCGTAGATGGGGTCTCCTGGGGGAAAGCGAGCCCTGGTGATGGATCGCCAAAGAAACGCCATAAGAACGTCATTGGCGGTCACTCCAGTTATGTTGCCCTTAGTTCCAGCAAGTTTGAGCTTGGCAAGAGAGGGACCAGACATGTAAAAAATACTTGTCTCTGTTTTTGGAGGTGCAGCGGACGAAGAAGTCCCATTCAGTGATTTGGAATCGTCCCTTACAGGGTCCACCCCTAGGAATCGCCATAGCTCGTCGGAGGCTTCAAGATATGCACTCTCATTAGGCTCATTGCCATCTGCGCTCCAAAGTTGTTTAAGAATATTCCTGTCCAGGCTCTCGGGGCTAACAGATGGTGGAGACTGTGCGATCTCTGGGCTTTGTAGCTGCTGGCAGTACTGTGCCCAAACCTGCATCATCTTCACAGCAGCTGCTCCATCCCCCACCGAATGATGTAGTCCAACGCTCAGAAAGCAGCCTCCTTCCAGAAAATTGGCTTGAGCTACCAGGACGGCGGCACCTGTCCCAAGATCTGCTATTAAGCCTGTCGGGAGTAATACCTTTCCATCGAGCGACTCATCTGGTAAGCCATCCGCCATGAGGTCGTCATAATCAAGAATCGCCGTCAGGTCCTGAAAGCGTAGCGGAACCGCGCGATCACTTGCAACTGTTGGAACCAGAACCTCCAGCCTTCCGCGTCTTTTATCCTGCATTTCAGGCTCACGGATCACTAGAGTCCCTGCTAGGAACGGGATTTGCGCAACAGTCTTCGACAACGCCTCTTCCAGATACTTGTGAACAGTCCTTGGCTCCTGTTCTGGCTTTACGGGGAGACAGAATATAGTGTATGCGTAGATCCGAGGCATGATATTGTCGTAGGGGCTGAGCGGTATTCGCGTTGCAGACATCTTGGGCTAAGGTTGTCCGCAAGAAGCTGAGTGACTTCACAACTGGGGTTCTCTTGAGATGGCAGAGTATGAGCTGCATGCTTTCGGACGAGGTGTTCGCGGTCTGCTTTTGTTCCTTTCTAGCGAGGGACCTCGCGACTATCTCGGACGCCTCCTAATTCTCTGAATAAGCGGACTTCCGAACCCAATGGAATTGCCGCAACCCATGACGACTTTTCTATCATACTGAGTTTCCGTCATCAGTCTGGCTGTAATCCTCAAGTGCTTGAACCGGATAGATCCATCAATTGACAATGGATGGGGATTGTGTCAGGCTGAGGATACAGTGTGACTAATTCCTGTTTACTTTATGCAACCTGATAAAGTACCTTCGAATAAGACGAGGAAAGCCAAAAGGTATAGCCTAGTATACTAGGAATTGTTCACTTGGTCCCAGAGCAAAGTTTGACGGAAATAGCGCAGATCGCCGCTGCCTGTCGCGCGGGAAAGTTGGTGAAGAAAGGCAGCTGCGCGTGGCTGTCGGGCCTGGAACAGTGGAAATGCCGGTGAGTGTTTGTGAGGGAAGTAGGCCTTTCCCGGGCAGGTTTAAGTCAGGGCCTCTACAAAGTAGGGGTGTTCTGGCCCCCGCAAATGAAATGATTGGGGGGCCCCCTCGAGCACTACCGAAGCACCGACTGGGAAATTCTCCTAAATTTTAAGTATTGCTACTTTAAAGGGTTAAGGTGTCCATTGAGAGCTGTAGGACGCAGTGATGTAGTGGTTGGAGATGCTACTCGGTTTATGGAACGCGTAAGACCGATTTTCCACGCCAAGACTTGTGGGCCCGCATCCCAATACAGTAATCATGACGTCATGGGCTTGTATGAACGGGTGGATCTGATCGAGTCCTTGCTAATGCTCAAGTGACAACCATCCTTCATGTACTGACGTCCCAAAAGTTTTCTCATCAATCCATCGAGGTTCAAATGTTTTGGAAATCTAGAAGATTGCCCAGTATTTAGGAAGTGGCTCAAAATATCGCTTGGAAACATTTGCATTCTATAAAGAAGCCCTAGGGAGTGTAGAATCATTGTGAGGAGTTTGCACTGGACAGTCTTGAATTCGTCATCATCATCATCGGCGTGCAGCAGATGAAGTCAACAAGTTACCGCTCTCCTTCCCTGCTTAAAAGTCTGCAACCTCATTGTACCTCTTCGTTGTATGACTCCACTGCCTATTGCCGCTCATCTGGTATTCCAGCCCTTTCATATAGTCCAAAACCGCCGGAGAAGCTTTCTTTAAGTCACCTTCCCTCTTCGCAACCAACTGCTGATGAACGGATTCCCATTCCCGGCAGAGAACCCATAGAACACGCTTCGATGCAGCAATACTGAGGTCGCTTTCGGCGGCCATGATTTGTACGGATGAGCAAAGTGCACCGCCTTCCTTGTGGCCCTTTTTGGCCGCAGCGACCTCTTTCTCGAAGCTGTAGATGTCGTTGACAACAGAGATATGTTTAGAGCAGTTGCGCTCGACTGGCCGGACCGATTCCAAGTCATCCGGGGACATCTCAAGTTGCATGGAAAATCGCATAAGAGCCGAGAGAAGCCTGCGACATTTCAGTTCCATGAATCTGATTTAGGTTATTTCCCCCCGGGGTGCTTACGCTTTGCCGACATCCTTCTCACGATATTCGAAATACGTACCAAGGCTCATAGACTCCGCCCGGGTGCGGTCTGTCTGTGCTCGCATGAAAACGAAAACGGGCTCGAGAACCTCGTCAGCCATCACCTTGTCGTGTGCACGCATGCTCTCCCACAGGTCAAACATCATCCATTCCACCGGCACGGACCGATCCGGCATGGTATCGCCACGCATTATTGGCATCAGTTTATTGTTGTAAATTGAGCCATCCTCGAAAGACAAATGATCCAGAACATCTATAGCGGTCAGCTCTATCGCTGTTTCATTCCACTATGTGCTCACCATCGATAAGGAAGAGAATCGTGAGCAGTCGGCAAGCGAAATGAATCCTATCATCCAAGGCCATGGGAAAGTATAGACAGGTAACCCGTGAGAAACCTGCAGCCACGAATTTTTTCTTAGCTTTTTCGCTCTCGAAGTTCCAATTTTTAAGGAAGTAGCCGTCGACCTCTTTGGTGACTTGATCCACGAGACGATGACATTGATACTGAAAGAGAGATGGTGGTGTTGATAGCGTCGGCGTGGCCGCTGTAGCCGGCTCCTCCACCGGGCCAGGCAAGATCAGTCGGGACAAGAACGAGATGATGTAGCTCAAGGGCGACGCCATCTTCGGACCCATTTCCATATCTTTGTTGTTGCGTCCTCTGAAGCGATGCTGATATTTTGTTCCAAGTAGAGACACGACTACCTAAACAATGTTCCAAAGTGCGAAAGCGACGATGAAATAGTAGGATAGGGCTGATTATTGACTAGCTGTGTACACGAAAACTGTTGTGGCTAGGACCTTCGATTAAAATTACAGATGGATGTCGTGTAAGAACAGAAATTGGTCCGCGGATTGCATTCCATCGATGGCCTGACTGGTACCAGAAAGGCCAAAGACAAGAATCGGACGACGTCCGATCAGGATGTCTCCAGACAGATTGTGAAGTAAGATGCCCACTCTTCAAGATTGCGGCAAAATCTGTCTCGTCTCAGTAGTGCCAAAGGCAAAGCTGTGGCCTAAACGAATGACAACGCCGCGGGTCTTGTTGGGCGTTGCGAGACCAGAGAAAGGGAGTCTTCATCGGTCAAGCCTGACTCATCTTAGTCTATCCTTATCTGTTTTGTATACGTAGTATGCAGGGCTACAGGCCACTGCTTGTTCTATATCTGACACTCGTGTTGACTTGCTAGGATTTGCAATAGGACAAGTTAGCTTCAAATGGGCAAGAAGGCTACTTCTTCTGGAGTCATCTAAGTGTTAGGTCTATCATTCAGCTCAGTAATTCAGGCACATGGTGTATAATCTCTCACTTCGTGAAGCCAAGGTGGCTACAACACAATATCAATACCTGTAATCCGAGTTTCTAGATATTATCTAAGCCCTTTAAGGTAAGCGGCAAGTACAGCAAAAATTGGTATGTGTTCGCCTTCTTTCTTCCCCACGCAAACCTAATTGGCAGAAACGTTTTCACGTTTGATCTACACAAACCATCCGAAAATCAAACAAAACCTATCACGTGCTTGGTCGAGAAAGTTCACTTGTAACGAATTGGGTAAATGAGATGCCCGGAGGTACCCATTTACTGACAAGTCCGACTTTCGGCACTTCTTCCATCCGGTAATTGGAGCCCTAGTTTTCACCAATTCGGGCGCTGTCCAGCCAATCCACTCTATAGGCTACAGTTTGTCTCGTGAGGCTATACAATTTGTATGAATCTCTGAAGAATTGAATTGTCGAAGTGGCCCAGCAGATATGGATAATTCCAGCCAAAATCAGGACCGCACCGCCACCCTGTGGGCAACCAGTGCGTACTCCTCGCGCGGCGCATTCGCGTTGTTGTTCATTGGTGCAGTAAGAAATTTAGGTTCTCCATCTGTCTGAAGCATGGCTTATTGTTTCCCTTGGGTTTCAGATTGTTCTCCGCTTCACCTTCTACGTTGTTTACAACCTCTTTTTCCATCCTCTAGCGAAGTTTCCCGGTCCTCTTCTGGCAAGAGCATCCCTGGTAAGACTATTATCCCTTCATGAGCAAGTTATCTGTGCCGCGGAAGCTTGATCAAGCCAGTAGCTTATGAATCTCGAAGCTATGGCGATTTTGGTTCTCTCAGAGCGGCCGCTTCCATCGGGTGATCGAGCAGCAGCATTCGCGCTATGGTACAAAGAAACAAAATCGGCCGCGAGGTATTCTTCTTACAATTCTCAGGCCCTGTATTCCGCGTATCCCCAAATGAGCTCTCCTTCGCTTCCGCCACTTCCTGGAAATCAATCTACGGCCACCCGCCCAAAGGCAAGAGCACTCTCATTAAAAGCGAATTTTATGATATGTATGGCTCCGGCTATGACTCTCTGTGTATCGGCAGCGAGCGAGATCCTCAGAACCATGCACGCATGAAGAAATCGCTATCCCCTGCTTTTTCGACAAAAGCGCTTATGGAACAGGAGGAGATCATTCAGCGATGTGTCGACGGCTTTGTGGAAAAAATTGGGCATGAGAGCAAGCGCGAAACGGGAATCAATGTGAGCGATTGGTATGAGATGATAGCATTCGATATTCTGGGGGAGATGGCCTTTGGGGAGACGTTTCACTGCGTTGAAAATGGTTCGATTCGTCTCATCGGGTTCTGAGTACTATAATGCTGACTCTCGA
Organism: Cladonia uncialis; assembly: GCA_002927785.1. NCBI lineage: Eukaryota > Fungi > Ascomycota > Lecanoromycetes > Lecanorales > Cladoniaceae > Cladonia > Cladonia uncialis. The sequence goes on from NAPT01000566.1 coordinate 15,019, forward strand.
GTTTTGGTAAGAGGAGCCGCATTTCTGGATCGAACTCCTTACCAAGCACCTTTTCTTCATTACTTTGATTGACAACCTCCGTCGAGTCTCCCTTCTTTTTTCTATCGGCAGGTTCTTGCTACCCAGGTTCACGGTTGGCGTACGGGACAAGCACAGTGGTTACAGTAGGGCAAAAGTCGACAGGTGAGATGCTTTACGAAATCCCAAATTCGGAGCAACTTTGAAAGTCAACTACTAATATGAATCAAACAGACGCCTCCAAAGTGTATCCCCCCGGAAAGACATCTTGACCAACGTAGTCGATAAGGTCAAGGGTGGCGAAGTCTCGCAGGAAGAATTGACCGCGCATGCATCGACGCTCGTGTAGGTGATTGGCACTCCCGCAAAAATTCCGGTTAGCTGACATGATATCGCCGCATGTACAGTATAGCTGGAGGAGAGACGATTTCGACCTTTCTTGCTGCAACGACATTCTACCTCTGCAAGACCCCTAGCGCCTACCATAAGCTTCAAAACGAGATTCGAAATCGCTACCAGTCGTATCAAGATATTGACGCCGCGTCTGCCCTTCAATTACCATATTTGCAGGCAGTGATCCAAGAAGGATTACGGATATTCCCGCCGGGCTCACAGGGATTCCCGAGAACCTCTCCTGGAGTGATGATTGATAATTACTGGATTCCAGCCGGCGTCAGTATTATCGATCCTTTAATCTCCAGTTGAGTGGTCATTGTGCAATGGTAGACTGACAAACGGCTTTGTGGCAGACCGAGGTATACACTAGTGCATGGACGGTAACACATGACCCCCAGTATTTCCATAATCCTGAGCAGTTTCTGCCAGAGCGATGGCTTGACCCTGACTGCACCGATCTCAGAGAAGCGAGCCAGCCATTTTCTCTAGGCAGTAGAGCATGTCTTGGCAGAAAGTTAGTCATGCCCTCTCTCTTCTCGCAGTCTCATGAGACTGCCGTTTCAACCTCAGCGCTGATCGCAACAACTCTGATATAGTTTTGCCTTAGTCGAAATGAGCCTGCTTCTTTCCAAGATTCTGTATAGATATGATCCTGAGATTGTGAATGAGGAGCTAGACTGGGAGAGCAATTGTCATATGCATATCAATTGGTGGAAGCCAGTGTTGAATGTAAGGTTTTTGGAAACTAAAAAGTGATGTGAACGATTGATTGCGTCGGTGTGTGAGGATAACATCGAAGAGAACTGGAAGAAGGTCGAACGAAAAGGCCATCCACGCGGCATTCGGAGGCCTTCTGCATCATAGGCGTCTCTCTTATAATTCAAACCGGCTGACTCTCCTTGGGTTCCTGCCGTTCTTTCTGCATAGCAAATATATTATATATGTTTTTTACATATCTTGAAAGTGTGGCGTCAAGCAGGCGAGTGCGTCCTAAAAGGGCAACCTCCGATGTCAAGCAAGCAAGCACAGCATATATGTACCGTAATGTCTTCTGAATGTAAACAGAAGCACTTAGATTGACATGCTTCGCAAGGATGACGTCCATAGAGATCAATTTAGAAGACATACCATCATTGGAAGGAAAGACCGCCATCGTGAGTGGTAAGTGTGCTTCTACTTTGCAGAATCTGTGGCTACAAAGGCATATATCATTGTGCAGCAACTTACTGTACATGAGGTAACGTTTGGTCACAATTATTGCAGGTGGAATTTCTGGTATTGGACTGGCGGCAGCGAAGATCCTCTCTTCGCGGGGGGCCCGAGTCTTCGTCCTTGACCGCAACACACCACAAACAGCCCTACCACCGGGTCTTGAATTCATTAAATGCGACCAAAGCTCGTGGAAAGATCTCTCAGCCGCTTTCAAACATGCCCAGAATGTCGATATTGCAATTGCCAATGCTGGCGTGTCGGAGGAACGCAATTACTTTGATGACACCTTCGACGAGCAGGGCAACCTGCTCGAGCCTTCCCGCGCTGTCATTGACGTGAATCTTGTTGGAACCTTCAACTTCTGCAAGCTGGCTCTGAGTTCAATGAGGCGTCGTGGCGTTGGTGGGAGTATTGTCATAACCTCAAGTGCGACTGCTTACGCCCCGGAGCATTCGCTACCCGTTTACAGCGCATGCAAACTCGCAGTAAGTAGCTAGATTGAAGTATTCATGATAGAACGTGATCGGCTGACCGTCCCTATCTCTGCAGCTAGTGGGTCTCGTAAGGTCACTCCGCGCCGTCACCCTGAAGGATAACATCACAATCAACACCGTAACCCCTGCAGCCACGATCACTTCTCTGCTCCCACAAAACCTGGCAGCGCCTATTATAGCAGCTGGGCTCCCCGTCAGCTCGGCAGATTTCGTTGGGTTGGCAGTGGTATACTCGGCAGTGGGGAAACAACCCAGGCGCGTGGAGCCGTACGGCAAGGACACGGATGAAAGCGATGGGCCTGGGCGTTGGCACGGACGAGGGATTCTCACCCTTGGGGAAACTTACACTGAGGTGGAAGGCCCGGTGGCGGATCTGAGGCCGCAGTGGTTTGGGCAGAAAAATACTGAGCTTACGCGGCTACAACAGACGATGACGGACTTTCGATAGGGACGTGAGACGAGGGACGTGAGACGAGGGAGTCGCAGATAGTGGCAGTGGCAAAATGGGATGGTTAACAGCAAGTAATGGGATTCGGTCACCGGGCATCAGATGCGCGAGTCATATCATACCACATTCTCTGTAGAAAAGGACTGGATGTGAATGCATTTGTTATTGCGCCTTCGCATTCCAGACTGAATCATTTCATCCTCAAAAGTCACGCTTACCCGCGCAAATGTCCTCAGACCTGGAACCCATGCGGCACCTCAATATGCGGAGCCTGACGACAAAGTGCGTTGACATTTCGAGACCCCATCACCAAGCTACATCTTACCACTGGCATCCGACCTCTAGGCCAAGCCCGAAGAGATGACGTGCATGAAGATTTCGGTACGTGAGGGAAAGTTGCTTCGGGCATTGCAGGAAAAGGCTCTACCACAACTAAATTACCCAAAAAATTACCCAAAACGGTCACCAACCGAGCTTCGTCCTATTGGTCAATTTGAAAGCATCAGAATGGACGGTTGAAGGCCCTTTCTCGTGCATCAAGTCTCTGTCAGACCTGTGCAGTTGAAAGGATATCTTCAGGTCCGTCGCTACGGATCACCATGCTGTCACTAACTGTCCCGTTGGTGGCACTCACAATCGTGTTCTCCCTTTTCCGAGTCTACTCCCTCTGGGAATCTCGACGAGCGGCAAGGAAAACAGGACTTCCTTACACTTACAGCCCTGTTCACGAATTGGAAACCTGGGCGTATCTCACTAACCCGCTGCTACGATGGATGTACCAGGACTACCTCATGAAAGGCCATGGCTGGCCGAGGTGGGCGCGTTTTATGGTCAAGGATTGGATGTACGAGGATAAAGGTCGAGCCCACGAGGAATTTGGCGACGTTTTCTTGGTCGTCAGCCCTGCTGGTATGGTTTGCTATACAGCCGACGCGCAGTTAGCTCTGGATGTGTGCACGCGACGGAAGGATTTCATTAAGCCGAGGGAGAAGATGAGTATGTTTGTAACCCCAGACGTGCTCCTGCTACTTCTTTTGACCTGGATTTAGAAATGATTGAACCCTTCGGTCCAAATGTAGCTCACCTTTCCCCAAAGATGCTTGAGAGATGCTTACTCTAATAGGTTGTCTCTAGTGAAGGCAATCTTTGGCGTTTCCATATCCGTATTACAGCTCCTCCATTTGGAGATGCTGCCAACCGGCTTGTTTGGGCTGAAACAATCCGTCAAACGGGGTTTCTAGTATCTTCATGGTCTACGAGCGAGTCAATGGCTTTGAAATCAGACATCTACCTGCTTGGTGTCAATGTAATGGCATGCGCTGGTTTTGGTAGGCGAATCGATTGGACAGACAACAGCAAGGCCGCTCCAGAAGGCCACGAGATGTCACTCGTCAATGCTATATTTGGTGTTGTATTGTATTTACCGTATATCTTGTTGCTGCCTCAATGGCTGCTCAAGCGGTCGCCATGGAAAGCTGGATATACGGCGTATAAGGAATTCGAACAATATATGCGTGAGTTCATTGCTGTGGAGAAAGCGAGGATTGCTTCAGGTAGTGGATATGAAAGCAAGGTGAAGGGGAATCTGTTAACTGCCATGTTGGCAACAAGTGCGGATGAGGAGAAGAACCTAAAGCAAGGGGCACAGAGGACTTCGTTCAACGACGACGAAGTGCTAGGTAACGTTTTTATGTTTTTCATGGCTGGTAGGCGACATTACACCCCTCGATTGTTCACTTGAAAAGCTGGGCGTGACTGTTCATAGGTTACGACACGACCGCCAACACCATCATATTCGCCTGCGTCACTTTGGCTCTAGAGGAGGACCTACAGGAACACGTGATAAGAGAGGTCGACAGGATATTCGAGGAGGCGGCCGCAGAAGGCAGGGAAGAGCTCTCATATACACACGACTTCCCCAAATTCAATTTCATGCTAGCATTCATGGTAAGCCCTTTCTTCCCTCACACCCCTCAAACCGTTGACGTCCCCAAAACACAACATGCAACATCCAACTAACGCACACCTCTCCTTTTTGCCCACAGTACGAAGTCCTCCGCGTCTATCCCGTCGTCCTCCCAATCGGCCGCATAACCCCCTCCCCCCAACACATCGCCCTGTCCCCCAA
>NAPT01000567.1:0-19845 GCA_002927785.1 Cladonia uncialis
ATATTTAGTTAAGTAATTAAATTATAATAATATAAAAAATATATAAAAATTATCTTTAGCGTTTAATTATTTTAAAAAGATTATAAAATATTTAAAATAAATTAATTTTAATTTATTATAGAGAAATTAATATTATTAAAAAAAATAAGCTTTAAGAATATTACTATAGCTACGAACTTCTATTCCTTCTTTTTTTATATAATAATATTTTTTAATTTTTATTTTACTATTTTATTTTATTAAATACAAAGAAATTATATTTTAATATAGATTTTAATAGTTTTAATTAAAGTCTCTCTATACTTTTATTTTAATTACTTTTTCTTTTTTTAAAGCTTTCTTTATTTAAAAATACTTAAAGAAATTAATAAATAATTATTATATAATTTAATACACTCCAGGCATTAATTAGTATTATTATTAATATAATAAAATAGTGATCTATTTTAATATTAAAAATATTATTAAATAGATAGTTTTGTTATATTAAGATCTTTAATTAACTTCGCCTTTTATTTTTTAGAAATTAATTTTTTAAATTTTAATATTAAATTAAAAAAATAGAAAAATAAGTTACTTTTAAGATAAAAAGAATTTATTAAGAAAATAATATTATAAATTATTTTATAAATTAGTTGACTAAAATAAAATCTATATTTTATAGATATAGTCTCTAATATAAATTTAGAATATATATAATATAGAATATATTATAGATATTATCTAGAATATAGATAATATAAGATATATTATAGATATTATTTAGAATATAAATAATATAGAATATATTATATATATTATAGAATTCTTAATATAGATTTCTATAAATATAAAGAGAAGACTTTCTCTTTTATTTTTTTTAATTCTTTATATTTTTTATTAATAATATAGATAGTTAATAATTAATTAATATTAATTATTTTATTTTATATTAATTCTATTAAGAAGTTAAATACTTCTATTATATATAATAATTTACTTAATTTAATTACTTATCTTTAGAATAATTCTATATAATATTAATTTATAATAACTTAATTATATAATAAAGATAAGATAGATTATTTCTTTAATAAATATAAATATTTAATTTATCTTTAATTATTTACTGTATAGATTTCTATAAAGTATTAAGGTAAATCTATACTATCCGCGGTTTTTCTTCCGTTAACAAGTGGAAATACTATAATCGATATCGTAGCAGCGTTATATAGACCTCCCGCGACTGGTCAAAGAGATATAACCCTAGCTGTGAATCACCTCAACCCTCTTTGATGCGCTGACCGTGAACATGCCACCCGCACGAATCGGATTTCCGCTATTGCAGGTCTGCTGGATCTGATTGGCAAAAGCGGCAATATCGGAGCATGATGTGGCGGAACTATCATCGTCTTTTCCTCCACAGACAGAGATGGCAGCACTGTTGTGGCTGACCAGTGTAGTACAGTCTAGACCAGGAAACCTTTTTTTTAGCATATCTTGGTTTTCTCTGTGAAGGGGAGACTAAGGGAATGAAAAGGCTTACCAGAAGCTTCGCCGTTGGTCTGAGGGCAGCTGCCACCTTGACCTCGGAGCTGGTTGATGACATCTGTTACATCCCCCGTGATGGGGGAGCCGCTTGATGTTTGGCAGGTCACACCATTTTGACGAGTTTCGAGGATTGGTGATGAAATGGCGACTGGGATAGCGGCGAAGGGGGTAAGGACTGTAGCTTTGGTGAAATGCATCTGGGAAGAGCGTAAGCAGCGCTGTTGCTGTTGTTGTTTTTATTGACCTTCGACGTAAGGGACGTACGTTTGATTGAGTAGTATGTGCTTTTGGAGTTTGGAAATTGAGAGGCTTCAAATAATTAATTGAGTGTCTTCGAGCTTGGTATGCGATTGGAGCTTTTGTTGCCAAGTGCTTTTCGACAATATTCTGATCGTTTTGTGATGATGTTGGGCTGTAGAGATTGAATCAGATTTGGGTATTAAAGGAACTACTTTATACATCTTCTTGAGCACGTCGATGAGACAGCTTACATGGTATGTATCTCTCTCTGATGTCATAGTATAATAGATCTTCGTCCTGACGACGCTTTCTTACTGACCATCTTCCCCCTCAGTGTTAATGACGTGATCTTGCACATCCAGCTGTTGGATGAGCGTCATGAAAGATTCTATCATCCACGTCTCAGCGACTAACAGGCCGCCTCATGAATGATGGGAGCTTCTGAAACTGAGCCTTGCAGTTTGGGTATGTTGCTATAGAATTGGGGCCTGCTCGGGGGACGATGACGACGTTCTTACAGCGGAGGCTTCGGTTCTGTGGCTATGGCTTTTTTTTAGGAGGGCGAAACGTGCTGATTAGAAGTGTCTTGGTCTCCAGGGTCTTGAAAGTGACGTATATAACCATGATCCTAGCAGCCAGTGCAGGATGGGTGTGTGGCAGTGATGAAAACCCGAGAAGAATGATTGTTAGAGGTAATGCAGCCTTGTGGGTTTGAAAGAACGGGATATTTCCGATGTGCTTACTGTGACATCATTTATGAGACAGATTACTACCCAACTTGATCATGTATCAGCAGGTGTAAGGTTGCAACAGGCTCGACTTCAAGAGGTGGGGGAGCAGTCAGCACAACAATGTGTACAGGATTGTTCCCCAGCTTGCTCGCATTGTGAAACAAAGATGTAGATAACATCCGCAATTTTGTGGCACAAATGTCGATGAATCAAGCCGCTGATATCACGACGCTCAGGATGTTTCAGCTTGTGTATGTCAATTGTTTTGCTGTGCCGGATTAATCCTTCCCGAGAGGATCCAGCCTTATGTGCCGAGCCTTGCTGCACGCACGAAACACCTCTCTCAGGTAATAATTGCAAGATCGAATGTCAGGTCGATTGAATGTTCTGGTAATCTCGTCTGAAATACTGATTTAAGGCTGGCTTATGGGTATGTCTCAGAATTTTAGAAGTATCTGAGGCTCAGCCAGTACTTGAGTCTGCCTTAGCTGTTGGGTAATCGTCTTCATGTTCGTATCACAATTTTGCTTCAACGTAGCGAAAATATTCAATACATGGGAAAAGGGTCATACTCATGCTCACAATGGAAAAAAAAAGAGACCGTCTGAATACTTTGGAAGACTATTCCTCCAAAGCCCGTCACTCAATTCTTCCCATCTCGCAGGCAGTCTTCGAAGCAATATCCCTAACATTATCTTCCAATCCCTGGTTCGTAGCGATCTCGCCAAATTTCGCCTTCCACAAAGCCCACCTTCTCAAGCTAAATTCCCTACCCTTATCATCTTTGCCGCTCTTACACAGGTCGTAAATTTTCTCTCCCGCAAGAAGAATCCAGGTAGCAGCTGGCGGCACGACCGTCGCCGCACGTCGTTGCTGTTCAGGCGTCTGGTAGGGCACCTCGATACCTTCCATAAGGCTAACTTCGGCATGGAATGACATGCCGATATCCTTCTGGCCATGATCAAGGTAGAGCGCGCTGAAATTAGTGACGTTCAAAAGAGTTGCTTTTTGAGCGTCGGTCCAGTCTCCTTCGTCTGGCATTTCGGACGTTTCGGGCTCAATGTCTAATGCGCGTACATTATTTGCATGCCTAGATATAGGAATAATGGAAGAATGCTGGTAAACATACCGATCGCATACTCCCTAAACATTATTGCGAGGCTCGGGAGATCTTTCCAGTACACCCCGTAATCGCCATAAGGTCCAGCTTTGACAGCGTCGCCATCCTCATTTGTAACATCTGGGAGGCTCGAGATAGAATTCAGCAGGCTGATTAAACGCTCATCTATTTCTCGATTGCCACCTAGGATGGTTGCGGCTTCACAAATCATACCCCAGAGTTCGTTGACTGGGGAGAGTTGGAAACCACGCTTGAGCATTGGCTCGTATATGGAAGCAATCGTGTTTGCGGCTCTCACAGGCGTTTCTTTGCCTTCGAAGACGGTCTTCAGGGTATCTATTGCACGCTGGTGCTCGGCATCTTGGCGATATTGGCTTCGACGAGCCTTATCAGCCCAAGCATCTATTGACATGGTGTTTGTGTACGATGTACTGTTTTGCAAAGTGTCGGGTTGATTATAGGAGGAGTGTTGAGGTGTTTGTAGCGAAATAATTGGGATCGCGAATGTTAATGGAAGAAGCGTCGACAGAGGTGAATAAGGAAGAAGTTGCGTAACATTTGCAGGGGTAGTGGTAGCACAGCCGCAGCCTGACGTAGCGGCCTCCGGGGGGGTGATTAGGCAGCAATCGTGATCACCGTTGGTCTGCGGCACGGCCCGAGCTGAGCCCCTGGCACTTAAATCTCCGAGGCTGAGAAGATCCCAGTGGCTAAGGCTGAATACAGGAAACTAAATATCTACTCTCATGATTCGCTCAAGTCAGAACCTTGCCAAGCCTATCTTGTTCGATCTTCGTGATCCTGCATGACCCCCGGGTTAAAACCCGACCGGTACTCTGATTCAGCTGTAGGATCACCAGAGAAATCCTTCCGAAAGTTGTCGGGTCATATTCTGGCAGTGTTGACAGAGGTTCTCAACAAATGTCAAACTGCTCGAGGGGAGGGAGCCAGGGGTAGCGCGGCCCGGTTGTTGAAGTGAGCAGATTTACACCGTTTCATCTCGTAATTTCGATTTGTGGAAACGGTGCAGCTGTTTAGAGCCCAGGCATCATCCTGATATCGATTACGGAGGTTTCTCCACGTGCGATTTGCTGGAGAAGAAGGAAGCAAGCAAGGATAACGTTTGACCACACATTCCCTCTTTGTTGTGACAGCCTTTGGATGAGTTATAGTTGCCATGCTATGACGCTTAACCAGCGGTGTCTTGAGCTTCGGGAGATCCTAAAGTTGTATGAGGTGTCCTTTGCCACATGCATGTGGTTACGTTGGGCTTCTTTCATCATCCCAGGTCCGTTTGGTGTTGGAATATATCAGCGTACGCCGACTTCTCAGACCAGACCATACTGACAGCGATGATATGTGTGTGGGTAAATGTTAGTCGAAGATCATCACACGTCCGTGGATCGAAGGTGAACCGCGCAAGTGATAATACCGCAGGGGCTAGGAACAGCCTCCTTATGAGGGTAAGGATACAACGTCGATGGTAGATATAAGAGAGATCTCTTCTTTGAACTGTCTTCAACCATCACAGCAATCAGAATCACCATAAAGACGAAGACAAATAACAGCATTTACACTCGATTATATTTAATCAAATCAAGCCTACCTTGATCAATTGTACCAAATCGAAGCTCCTATCAAAAGCCTCCGTCATCCATCATGCAGCTCTTCCACGTTCTCTTAACAGCTCTTCTGCTTACCTCTCAGGCTACTGCTGCTCCAATTATAGAGCCGGAAGCTCTTACGCCAAATGATGCAAATTTGTTGACAAGGAGAGCCAACCCGGCACCAGTCTCATGTGGCCGTAAGCTTGTATTATTCCTCGAGAGAAGATCCTAGAAAAGAGCTCTGACTTCCATGCAGCTTCAGATAACCAGCGAGCCTGGCCGCTTGAATCCGTTCAAGACGCTTTCACCGCCCTACAAGTTAATGGGGTCCTCCCGGCACCACAACAACGTAGGCATCTGATTTTGATACTCCTATGCAGCGAACGCAGGCGGTAGGACTTACCCTCGTCAACTCGGCCAAGGCGCTCAACCTCCTCGAGATGCATCCGTGAAGGCCGCCCTTGATGCTATACCAGAATGCGCAACAAGTCTGGCCGGCGACTGGAAGTGGTTCGGGTTCCCAATCACCGACCCTGTCTTCGCGGGAGCCCAGCCTGCGGAGGCTCAGGGTCCAGACCGTGTCATCGCCATTTCAGAAAACCCGGGGCAAGGCGGTGCCCGAACATACACTTACTACTTGGCCGTGACACACCGTGGCGTCGCAACCAACGGTGGTTTTGATCCTTGCATCAACGCACCGTAGAGGGAATTCTCCCCTTTGACTCGAATTGGGAGTTTGAAGATAGAGGAGGTCGAGGAAAGTTCGCATCATGTAGGATTAAATAATACGTTGTCTGAGCAGCAGCGCTGGAACACGGTCCCTCTTGAGGCTTGAAGCCTTGGTATCTATGGTGGGAAGCTGAAAAGGAGTGTCAAGTTGATATCGCAGTTACATAGGAGTCTGCTTGTACAATTAGTTGGAGAGATTCTTTTGCTGGCAATTTGCACATTTTATGCAGTGACAGCGACGCTGTCTAACCCAACTTAATCTCAATGTCTCTCCTCGTGGTAGCCGTGCTAGAGAACATCTTGGCAAGATGTACGCTTTGGCGTCATCATCTTAGACTGGGCTGATAGAGCCCAAGGTTTCAATCTCTGAACCTAGTAATGGGGGCATTCAACTTTGGATTATACTTTACTGACCGTTCAAGTAACACCAATGTTGAGAGGCCTAGGAGCTGTTTATTAGCACTTGTCTCGGACCTAGATATAAGTTGTTCGAGGCTTTCTCACTTATCAACGTAGTAATGGCCGGTGTTTATATTGTGGCGGAACCGATTGGCCCCATCGTCGTAATTATATGGGGATACGGGGTGGATGTTGATGTCCTCGTTCCAGCAGATGTAACTATATTCTTCATATGCCGTTTTGATATTAGGGCCGAAAAGGCATCCCTTGCTATATATCTATGGCCCGCTTTATTTAAAGGACTACCCGATATGAAATCTGGGGACTGTCTCTAAGTAGTCAAGTCGGAGCATAGGACTTTCCGAATTTCGCTATGCGCTGTGAAATGCAAGGTCTTGGCAATATTTAAGTCAGACTTGCTGCGTAAATAACCCTGTTATGACTTAGAACACCTTTAGTACCGTTCCCTCTTACAGTTTTCCGATATTCATCTATACGTACTTTCGTAATCTGTGATCGGGTGCTCTTCCGGGAAGCGGCTGTTATTATTTTAGAACCCCATATTCTAGGAAAGACAATGTAAGTTGCTTTAACAGTATTCCAGCTCTAGGCGTGGCGTTTATACGATCAATACAGTTTCATGTCCGTGCGTACCAGGTTCCCTTATCCAGTATCTTTGTCTAATCAACCACGGTCGTCTAAGCCAGCCGAACCCTTCTGCTCAAGGAGCAACTTCCGCATCTCCTCGCGAATGATACCAGGTAATATGTCTCGAACAGACGCCACAACGCGCTGCTCCACCTCCTCCAACCTCTTCTGCATGCCCTCTTCGAGCATTTGGAAGTGTCCGTGCATCTCCTGTTGCATCTTCGCCAACAGCTCGCGGTGCATCGGATCCAGGAGTGCGGCTTCCGGGGATGGCTCCTGGAGGCGTGCCGTCTTCATGACCAACTCGAACCTCGTATTCTGCTCTTCAATGCTAGCTAGCAGCCTTTTGACATGTCCCGGTAGTTTGACCTTTCCCAGTAAATACCAAGCCCTGGGAGTGGAACGGGAAAGGGCTGTTTCTGATTCTATTACCACCTGGAAGGCTAGCGCGTAGTACTCCACTAACTCATGTCTCGCGGCTTCCAAGGCATCGGAAGTGCCATGCTCTATCATCTTCTGATCTGAGGCCCGCAGGAAAATGATGATACCGAGCCTGTATAGCGTTTCCTCGATGTCATGGTCAACCCTTTTCTTGCCAGAACCAATCGTGTCGAAACCCTGAACCTGTCCGCTGTTAGCACGTCTACGAAGCGTACATGCTATCGACTTACAGAAGTCGCGCCACGGAACAGCATCACCCAGAACAAAGCCCTGTAGACATAGTATTCGCTTTCCATCCCTTCCGAACCTTGTCTGCGGACCTGCTCCAACAGTTGCAGCTGCTTGGTGCTTAGTCTCCTGGTCGCGAAGGCCTTGCTGTTTGCAGCTGGCAGCGAAGAGAGGGTTTCGAGGACGCTAGCTAGTATCTGCTGGTTGTTGGACCTTACCAACCATTCCCCAGAGAAGAAAGATTGTGATGATTTGGTTCCGGTCTCTGGTGACTTGTATATCCAGGGGTATCTGTTTTGTGGAGACCGGGATTTCCAGAGCTCGTAGGCATCATGCCATATAGAGTCTCTTTTCTTATCCCACGCGATATCCTCAGCAGCAAGCATCTTCACGACCTTGGAATGTCCTCCAGTCGCAGCAGCCTGAATAGCAGTCCCAAGCAAGCCGCCGACTACATCTGGTTTGGCGCCGTGTTGAAGTAGGATGGCCACAACCTCACTGTGTCCGGCCGCCGCTGCAGCCTGTAACGCCGTTCCGAAGCGGCCGCCTAGAAGATTGACATCGGCCTTTGAAGCGACCAGTAGTTCGACAATCTTTGTAAATCCTTGGAAACTTGCCAGTTGAAGTGCCGGGCCAAACGGAGCGTCTCCTGCTTCCGGTTCCGCACCTGCTGCGAGCAGCATTTGCACGAGCTCGGCATTGCCCCCCTGTACAGCGGTGTAAAGTGCCGTCGGTTGATCCTTCGCAGTCCTGTCAACATCTTCTCCAGCCGCGATTAGTTCTTGAGCTATCTCAGTGTATTCTTGCCGTAAAGCCAACTGCAGAGTGGTATGCATCAGACCGCCGGCGCTATTGATGTATGAGCGGTTGTCAATGAGATGCTTCGAGATGCCTTCGAATCTCAAGAGAACAGCCACATATAACGGCGAGGGGCAACTATCCTGGGCTAGCCCAAAGTCTGGCTTCTTACTATCTGGATTCCAGACTCGTACCCAATTAAGGTAGGCGGGGTTCATCGGTTCCCCGAACAATATTAATAAATTGGCCTTTAGCACTTCGTCTTCGCCAGCAACATCCCCGCGGTCCTTCAAATGCTCGTGCCAGTGCTGTGCTACATATGGCAAAAATGGGCTTGTCACAAAGATCGAGGGCTCGATCCGTGGTTGCTTGATCGCGAGAAGATGGTCAACCATCAGACTCGCGAACTCAGCATTGACGGTCTTCTCAGACACAAAGAATGGCGAGATTCCGTCGCCGGACTGTTGCAGCTTGGAGGAATATAGAAATCTTTTGACGGAGGGATGGTCAAACGTTACAATTTCAGTCTCGGTGCCGGACGACTTCTGAGCTTTCTGCCGCAGCAACTCGAGCTCGTCCACGTCGGACGGGCTCCGCTTCTCTAGTCGGATCATGCCCCTGGGGCAGATATTGGTCAGGTCTTCTGGGTTAGGCAGATTAACCCCGGGAGCTGCCGCGAGCTCAAATGTCGTCAGTTGCCGCACTGCCACTGAGATCCAGTAGAAGATGTGGGAAAGCCTGCGGATATCTTTTGGTGCGACACTTTGTAGCTTCCGTTGATATGCGACCTCAATATCGTGCGGAATGCTTTCCAGGGCGGCATCGATCTCGTCATCACTGTAACACGTGTATAGGTCCGCGAGCTGCAACGAAACGATCCGAAACCTCCTGTTTAAACAGTTAGTTGAATATTAGGCCGCTATCAACGTCTCATACCCGTCATATTTGAGCGCCTTGTAAATTTTATCCGTGATTTCAGGGCTCCAGTGCTTCTCCTCCGCGTACTTGTTGATTTTTGCATCCAGGTAAGCGTCCACGTCTATAGAGACTGGTCTCTCAACGTCAATTGTCACCGGCGGCTCCTGAAGGCGCTTGAACGCATTCACGATGTCGGTATCGGCGGTCGAAGTGACGAGAAGGTGCAACTTCTGCATCTGTGCATTGCTTAACTTAACTAGTAAGTTGAGAAATTCCTCGCGGAGAGTCTTATTACTTGTCTGATATTCATCGATAGCGTCTAGTACGAGAAAGATGTCCTCCTCCAGAGCAGTGACAGTCTCTGTTAAAGTTTTGATAAGCGCCGTGGTACTCGGAGAGGAATCCGGGAGCTGATGCTTGTCCTCGAGATCGCGCACAACCTCTGGGAATGGCGTAGCCTTTGCCGAGATCCTGCGGAGGACGAAACGTAACAAGCGTTGAAGGTTCTGACTTAGCGGATCGGCGATATCGATGTACCAGTACGCGACTATCACGTTGCTGTTCTTCTCGGCAGACTCCTCCAAGCTCTTGACCACGGTGGAGCACAGGATAGATTTCCCACAACCCGAAGCACCATATAGCCACACAGAGGAATGGGATTCCGTGAGCCAATCCGTGTATGCTTTTGATTCGAGCAGCCATTTTCCAGAGTTGTTGGCTTCGCCAACCCGATCTCGCAGTTGCTGCTGTTTGTCCGTACCCGGGCGAGACAACCAATCGAGGGTCTTGAGTCTTTTGTCTTTCAGTAATATCTCAACAGATTCGTCGATCTTGCTCAGGGTTTCCGAAGCCTTGCCATCGAGCTCCTCGAACTCCTGCTTCCGATATTGATGCGCCATAAATTGAGATTGACTGGTCACGATCTCGTCCTTGCCCTCCAGCTCGACCTCCAGGGTCTTGACCTCCTGGTTGTCCAAGGTCCAGAAGCTGTCCAGCAACCGACCTGTACGGGTCAGCTTCTTGGGGATGTTGAAGGCGAACTTGAAGAAATGTTAACAACCAGCGACAGATTGACTGAGCCCCTTCTGCACATATGCAGCATACTTGAGGATGGCGACGTACACCTCCTGGATTAGATTTTCGAAAGCGTTCTGTTCCTGCGTCGTCCTATCCCGATAATGGTGTTCGATAATGGCGTACTTGGGTAGGAACCTCGCCATCACGGCAGCAGAATCAAACACCGCGTCGACCTTCTCCTTGTCATTCTGTACCAGCGTGAGCACGCCGGACAGCACGCCCCAAACAATGGTGCCGTAGCCGCTGGGATCGAACTTGAGTCCGGCGTCCACGATATCCTTGAACTGCAGTGCCGAGCACATGATCTCCTTCGCCTTGATCCGCACATTCGTCTCCTTTATCGTGTCACCTTTTCCTGTGTGCCAGCCCCGCCGGCAGAACTCCTTGTACTTGACCTCCGTAAGCTTGATGACATTCTCTACCGCGCCCTGCTGCGATATCAGGTCGCCGGGCTTCCCATCTCTGTCAGCGGGCCGCAAAACATCACACTCCTCCTGGGACAGTAAGGCAAAGGCCTCGTTCCAGAGATCTCTAGTCACTTTCTTGCGCGGCAGATTGTTGCCTTGAGGTGGAAGGGCTTGGTTGGCGGCAGGAGGCCTGGCAGCTCTTTCTAGCTGGGGACCCAGCCTTTGGACCCCTCTAGCATGTTCCCCCTCGGCCGCGCTCTTTGAGTCTTTGTTTGCCTTGTGCTTGGAGCGCCAACCCAAATGCATTTCTCTCCAGAAGTGGGCTATCTACGCAGCCTTAGGTCCAAGTTTCTGAGGTCATGATAGGAAGTATTGGACAGAGAATAAAGGATAAAGAATGGTGCAGATGGCTTCTTAGAAGTCGGTACAATAGTAGTTGCAGGCTAGTGCCAATCGAGCTTAGCGTAAAGTCGGTGTTATCCTAACCCCGGTCGCCGATCTCCGGCGTAAACAAACGTTCAACACCTAGTTAACAATATCATATCATTACTTTACTTGCCTACTCTTAACTCTTCTTTCCCCTCAACCATTCTGCAATAGCATGCGTTGAAAGCCATTCTTCTCCTATGATTCGTATCTCAATGCAATGGTTCAGCCTAACTCTCGACGTATAGACGACAAGCCAGGTCGTGTTGTGGTTGCCTGCACATTGGAGAGCTTCAAGCAGCTACTACAAGATCCAAGCCCAAACACGAGAGCAAGTTCGGTGGAAGATTGGGTTCATGCGGTATCACAAAGTCCATCTCCCTTTGGAACCCGTGCCGAACATAAGCCGGATGCTCCCACCTCACCGCAAGCCTCCTCTCATGTTACACGATCAAAGCAACAACAACCACCGCGATATCCTCTACGCCCCAGGAACGACAATCAGGCTTCAAAGCCAATAGACCCTATACTCAAGAGGAAGATGCCATCTGATCATAACACGGATCCCGTGCATAATCCGTCACCTCGCCGTAGAAGAACCGGCAGAGACTTACTATCGCAAGACCTTGCCAATACCCCGACACGGAAGGGAAGATCTAAGACCACCACTAAGGGCAGAGAAAGTGAGGATACAGACGAGGAAGGACTACATGAGCAGGGAATAGACGCAGAGTACGAGGATGATGACAAGGAATATTTACCCCCTCAGACTCCCCGCGGACAGAGGCGAGGTCGCTCAACAGTGATTCCTCAAGACTATGCTCGAAACCCAACACGCAAGGCAGGGTTGAAGACGAATGCCAAGAGCAAGGGTGCTAAGGCAGGATATGAATCGGCACAAGAGCTTGGACCCGACGCAGAGAACGAACATGAGGAGACCATGCCAACTCCCACACAACGAGGACCGAAGAGCGTTCAGCAGCATCAGATATCAAGACCTGGTTTTCCTCACACGGCTATACCCCTCCATTCACCTCCGCATTCTTTGCCCACAGCTCTATCATCTCCAACCAAGTCACGCTCGTCACGCTCTCTGGAGATTGTTTCCACATCTCAATCGAAGAAAAGCTCAAACAAGGGCCTTTCAAGTATCAACCGACGCCCGGAGATGGCTCAGATGATGCCTCCCGTCGAGTTCAAGACACCGGAAGAATGGAAGGGTATTGGGCCAGTCTCGGATAATGTCAGAATTTTCTGGGTGAATCATATCAGGGCTGCGCAAGAGGAGGAGCGCGTCATACCATGGGAATTTAAGGTCTGTACCTGCGGACTGATCATGTCAATCTTGCCGTTTGCTGACCTTACAACTTACTAGGAGCGCATGCAGCGAGCGGCAAACACACCGATGAAAACAAAGCCATCGATATCCGACTCGTGCTATATTGCACTTGGTACAGCTTCAACCTATACCCCAGAAGATCTCGAGCTGGTATGGTCTACGTTGTCTGATGTCGTCAAATCCGCGGCGCAGTATCGCCATAAAGACTACACTGAGGCCCACTGGATATCCAAAACAGTCACACCGCTCTTGAATCTTGTACGCCGACTACGACGTTATACTGACCCTACAGACGACTTCGAGAAACTAGAAGCACTCGATATGTAAGTCCGCCACAATCTCTGCGCTGCGAATAAAGATATGAAAGGCTTTCTCAACCCTCTTCATATACTACAGCAGGACTGACTGGTGCATCCGTAATCTCTACAGGACCACAGTGCAAATGTCCGACTGCCTCACCCCACACTCTCCCTCTTCGCTCTATCGCGACCTAAACAAAAAGATTGATGCTGCCATGTCCCTACATCTCCGTCCCTCCGAAGAAACGACCCTCCAACGCGGCAGATACAACACTACCTCCTCGCCTTTTAACCAGCCCCCTTCCATCAATCAGACATCCTTCTTCACAAACTTCTCTCCCATTTTCATCCACATCGAAGTTAAACGTCCGAACACCGATAAAGACCCTCTGATTCAGCTGGGCGCTTGGGCTGCTGCAGAATTCACGAAACGGACACTCGAGAAGTATAGTCTGGACATGCCAGTCTGCGCGGTTGATGTCTGTGGCGACGAATGGAATATGTATCTTGTGTACGCGAGGATGAATAATGCGGAGGCTGAAGGCTTGTTCACGACACAGTTCGTGGGACCAATCAAGATGGGTGATACGATGAGTCTGAAGGGTTGTTTTGCGCTGATGGCATTCTTGGTCAGCATGGCGGAGTGGGGTTTGGGGACCTATAGACCTTGGTTTGAGAGGGAGATCCTGGATCATCATAGGCCTGGGAATAGTGGTGGGAAGTAGACTGAGTGAGACATGCCACGAAGCTTGGATCTAGATAGAACAACACATCTCTAAGCCTCTAGGACGTGCCTGCGAGGCGGCGAGGGGCAAGAGAACAAGAATTTACCCAATCATTTTCTCACAACTTCATAATACCATGGCATGCATGTCTCGAGGCACTATCAGTTATATTCTGAGTCCTACCAACAGGTGAGAATACCAATCTACAATCTATTGTCGCATGCTGAGGCCATACTTTCAACAACGCGCAAATAGACTCCGCAACTGCTTCTCCTCTAGAATCTTCCTCTGCCACTCAACATTTTTCCCCAGCGCATACTTGCGACCAAGCACAGACCTGCTAAGCGTATCTCATCTCTACTTCCTATGATAAGTGCCTCTGCTAATGGCCTAAAGCCAAACAAACCTCACGTATCTAAGAGACTAGGAAGTTCGCTTATACCACCAGAATGAGATGAGTAGGAAGCTTACTCAACCCAGCGATCTTCGATCCCGCTGCTTTTAGAAATATTACTTGAGTCTCTAGGAAGAGCCCCCAAGCACAAGCAGGGAGCTCTCTCCATCCTTTAAACAAACAATCTGTTGCAATAAGAAGGCAGCGCCGCCAATCATGGCAGTGGCTATTTGGGCTTATATTATTGCGACACAATCTACCCCACCGAACCTGTTCAACAGCCTTCGACAACGTCTAGAAACCCCACTAAACCTCTGCCACCTACGGGAATAAATCGCAAATGCGAATCCGAAGACGATTGCTCGTATAACGACCACAAAGAGATTTAGGGGTTGTTATTAAATCCGTACAGGCTGAGCGCTCAGCAAGACAAATGTGGAAAAGCATGACAGATAGACGGTATCGGAGACATCCATAGACAGTAGGCAAAGGACTCTACTACGGCAAACAAACACAGTGGAAATTAGCCAAGACGCAGATTCAGCTAGCTCGCAGAAATCGAGCATATATGCCAATTATCGCTAAATCAATCTGGATTCAGCAAGGATATATACTGAAAATGGATCTATATCTCAGAATATCCAAACGTAGGTTAACGCTATTATTCAATCCAAACTCTGTAAATAAAAGGAGAATGAGTTCTCAAAATATTTTTTGTAATAATTTTGTCGATGTCATGAAAGGAGAGAGAGAGTAGAGAAGATGACTTAGTTGAACTAATACGCGCTACTCTTACATCGTTGGATAGTTCTGAGAAATTCCTCGTTCCAAGGAAATCAGGTATATCGCGTCCTATACCCCTGGGAATGTTTACTTAACCACGGGTATTAGGTCTAGAACCTATCGTTTAATACAGCGTCTGGCATTTCAATATTACAGATAAGGCTAATGATACTGCAGACGGCTCTACTATCCTGCCTACCGAGTGGCAGCAAGCAGCATTATTCTATATTTTTCCAGAAGGTCTGCCTCGCTTTGGCATAATTAAAAGTTAATACTACGTCTTACGCGACACTCGAGCTCATTTGTTCAAAAGCCATCGCTTGGGGGTATAGGTGGCAAGATTAGGAACCTTGACGATGGAGTGCCAAGTTTCCAGATTTCATTCAATGTTGTAGGCAAAGGCGGTGGTGCCTTGGCTTTCCTCAGATAGCCTACCCGTAGCTAGCACCGCGAAAACGTCAGCCGGAGATTTCGTTCTCACGAAGTATAGACCTCACGTTGATTTGAGGGATATATAGATTATGAAATGGTCTCTACAAGTCAAAATCAGCGAACTCTACTTGAGCACTATATCTAGAGACAACATCACTTCAAAATACGGTAACAATAACGGCTGCAGAATCGTGGATACCGCAGACGGTCGTAACCGAATATCCTCCTTTAACCCTAACAACTATAGGAATGCTATCGAGTATTCATATAGACAAGAAGACGGTAAGGGCATAGCTGATGAGCATGGAGTATTGCCGAGTAATGAAACGAATAGATCGGTTGCTAACAGATCAAGATAATGGTATCTCAAACACATGAAAAACGGCAACTAAGCGCCGAACCGAGAATGGAAACCTGGGTTGCTTCCGTATATTCAAAGGATTAGATGTTTGTCATTGTGTTCGAATACGGTGAACATGACCAGGCTAGCCCAGGTACAAAGGAATCATGCAGTTGACTAATCTGTCAAGATGCTTGTTCTTAAGCAAAGGCACGCTTTTAGGTTCGAAACTGTCTTGTGTTGATGTTTCATCAATTTGCCGGCCAGACCTTAAGGCCGGAGAATTTGGCGATATCCACGTATTTCGGGTATGAAGAAAGCTTGTAGGGTTCTATTCTAAGCACATTCATAGTTAACGGACATTTGATCGACACAAGCCATACGTCTCAAAATACAGTGGAATACAGAACTGATTCTCTACCGCTATATCGCTTCAGCTACAGTCCAATCTCCCACCTAAAAGATCTAGAAGTGATGGTAGTAAATACAACCAACCTTTCAGCGATCCCAAATACCGGTTCAAGCAAATCGGAATGAGTTAATCTCGATGGCGAGGGAATTCCAGGCTTGCTGACGAGGCACATGATAGTACTTTATTTTATTAGTAAATCGTCGGCTATGATTATCTAGACGAGAGTCTCTCTTTTACGTCTCTGAGATTAAACCGTCAGCAACCGAGCATGGGCTGTAAAGAGACTAGTCGACTGTAGAATCTCAATCAGAATAGCGATCTTAAACTCATTTATCTAAACGATTAGGAGTACCTTCAAAGATTCTATAAGCGAGAGGACTCTGATACTTAGAGCCAGCTCTCCGGTTTCCCTCAGATACTGAGCGGGACCTGGACGCAGATCCTATAACAGGAGATTAACAGGCGACGGTCTGACCGACCTTATCTCTCCTTTAAACCTTCCACCAGACCTGGAATAGCGATAAGGGTTGGGAAGAAAAGATACTCCGGTACCCTTCTAGTCTTGTCTTCAATAACGGGTCGACCTCTACGCCTAGTGAAGAATTCCGACATCATTTAAGGGCCGAAAACGGCGGCAGAGCGCAAGCGGGAATAATTGAACTCTATGACGAGTCAGGGTAATGGAGAGGAGCTATCAACGATAGCAAATGAAAGAATATAGAGATAATCGCTAACGCGGCGTTTTTTTCCTCTTGCAGAACCTTTATCTTGAATAGATCTAAACGCTCTATCGTTAAGGATTTGATAACTACTTCGTGGTACATGGAGTATGGCTGCCCTTGATTTGATTTGGTTATTAGCTGATCCTATTAATACAAGGGCTGATATAGTACGTACATCACTCCAACTAACCAATATACAATTATCTACCTTGTAAATTTTGGCGTCGTTTCGAGCCTTAGGATGATACTATCTTCGCCCTATATATCTCTGTATGTATAGCTGACTCAACATGCTGACGTAGATCCCTTCGGCCATACGCCAAATTAGGCGGATCTGCAGTCAGATCACACAATGAAAACTCAGACTTCTTTAAGTCAAAGATCCGCATGACGTAAGTTTCAGTATACGAGAATCGTTGATCTGCTTTGTGGATGAACAGGCTTGCCCGTCGTCAACTTGCTGCGTAGAAGCAACTTTAGGTGTCAACTGCCAGATCATTATCAACAGCGGCCTGTGTCCCTCTGGAGCAGGCTTTTTGCCGACATAAGCTAAGGGGTAAGTAGAAGTTATAGATGGGATCTGATTGGGGACACACACTGCGCCGCAATCCAAGGCAACCGTGCTTTACGTTGGCGGTGCAAGATGCATACACTATGATGTTACCACAATCCTTCCTAATCCTTCATACGGGCAGCCAACGACTACAGGCTAAAATATCGCTGCCGTGTAAAAGCGGTAAGGAGCGGTACACTTCTATTGGACGCTGACTGCTCGTACCGTCTAAGCGAAGAGAGAGTCTTTAATCGCATCAATTTAATTGAGAGTTAGTACTTAATGACGTCGCCATCAACAATCACTAAAACATCGTCAGCAAGATGGGGAAATGAAGATTATTATAATAATATTAATAGAAAGTCTTATCTATTTCTACTTATTTTTATTTTTTATTTTTATTACTTTTCTTTATTTTATCTACTTACTTCTCTATAATATTTTAATATTTATTTTTACTATAATCTTACTCTACCTACTCGTGATTATATATATAGTATACTTAGTATAGCTCGCTATCACGCCCTAAATATCCTATCGCTTAGATAGAGGAGATTTCGGCGGTAAGCCTCTGCTTCATATCGCAGCCATTGGCAGCAGCGCCAGCATGGTCGGCGGCAGCGAGGGTGGGGGCCCCAGTGCTGAGTTTCGGCTAACCAATGAAGATTTGAATAGCCTCACTTTGCCAAGCTACCATTTTGATCAGTAGAGTACTAAAACGCAGCCTATCGGGATCAGGCTGAAATCGGGGGTCGTCGCCTCGTGAACTTCGATGGGCCGAAAGGATACTATCCCAAATCGTTTTGTTAGACAATCAGTACGCCATTTGCTTTCGCTGATTGCCCTGTTTTCTTATTTCATTGTCCAGCATCCTTTGTCTACATTCTAGCGTCTTCTATCACTACTGTTTGATCCTCATAGATGTAGAACACCATTATGTATATTAGGATGCTCATTTCCATCGATTATGATTCCTTAGGCTGATCACATTCCATAGATCTCATTCATATATTGCCCCGCTTAGCACTCCAACACGTTTACAAGCCGAACATGGATGGCAGTAACGATAGTGAGAGCCAGCAGATGGTACACAGCGAGATCGACGTGAAAGAGTATGAAGAGGGTGGTCCTACCAGGATACCACTTGCTACAAGCCGCGCACAGAATCTCTACACCCAGCGCCCCATGATTGACTCTGATGGCTTGAGTTGGCCAAGTAAGTAGATCTGCTGGTGTGAGACTACAAACTAACTAACAGATCTAAGGTCAAGGAACACTCCACAGGAAGGAAGCGACGGAGAACGAAAAGGAAGAACGCCTGGCCAAACTGTCAGGCGCTGTAAGGATGATCCTGGAATGCGTAGGCGAGGACCCCGACCGAGAGGGTCTGCTTGATACCCCAGAGCGCTATGCGAAGGCCATGCTCTTCTTTACGAAGGGTTACGAACAGAACCTGCGCGCCATCATCAACGGCGCCGTGTTTCACGAGGACCACGATGGGATGGTAGTCGTGAAAGATATTGAGTTCTTTTCGCTTTGCGAGCACCACCTTGTGCCATTCTCTGGGAAGGTATGATTAACGACCTGTAGTTAGTCTATCGCAGGCTAACAAGGTCAGATGCACATCGGATACATCCCCAACCGCGAAGTAATTGGCCTCTCCAAGATCGCTAGAATAGTCGAAATGTTCTCGCGGCGACTTCAAATCCAGGAACGGCTCACCAAGCAGGTCGCCCTTGCCCTCTCCGAAATGCTCCAACCGCAAGGCGTCGCTGTCGTTGTAGAGTCCAGCCATCTCTGCATGGTGATGCGCGGAGTGCAGAAGACTGAAGCAATTACTACCACCAGTTGCATGCTCGGCCACTTGCGGTCGAGCGCTAAC
The DNA here is from genome assembly GCA_002927785.1 of Cladonia uncialis. Taxonomy (NCBI): domain Eukaryota; kingdom Fungi; phylum Ascomycota; class Lecanoromycetes; order Lecanorales; family Cladoniaceae; genus Cladonia; species Cladonia uncialis. Next base: position 19,178 of record NAPT01000567.1, read on the forward strand.
AGGAAGGAGGAATTCTTGAATCTCATCAGCCGAAAGTAAACTGCCCATGTATACTATCATGAGCTACGAGCTAATTTAGTAGCTTTTGAAACGGCGTTGGTAGCGGTGTTCATCCACTCAGATAGGTGGTTGTTATCGTTTAGTTAGATTAGAGACGCCCGTTTATAATATTTACTATCTAGATTATCAGTACTCTACTGGCTAGATATTAACGTTATCAAGAGATTGATAAGACTACTAGATTACTTATATTATTAGTTTACTTGTAAAAAATATCTTTATTATAATATATAGCGTATTTTATTATAAGATAATCTTTTTAATTTATTAATAATAATAAATTAAATAATCTATTATATTATAATATTATTATTAGATATTAAGTTATTATATTATTTCTATAACTTCTAAATTCTTTTAATTATATATTAATATATTTTTTTAAAAATCTATTAAATTTATTTAAATAAATTATTTAATTAAATTAATTAAATTCTTAATTTTATTTTAAATATTAAAGTATAAAAATAATATCTTTAATTCTTAATATTAAATTTAAATAAATATATTTTTATTCTAAATTCTTTTTAAATTAAATTTTATTATTATTATTTTTTCTTAATTTATAGAATTAAAATCTTTATATTAATCTTTTTTATTATTTATAC
>NAPT01000568.1:0-19758 GCA_002927785.1 Cladonia uncialis
CTTTTCTCCACCCTCCCACCCGAACTCCGCACCATAATCTTCCACTACGCCCTCCTCGCCTCCCCAGACCCACAAAAACCATACTCCCGTCACTCCTACTGGTATCGTCCTGGCTATACCCACGCGAGGTCTATCGCCACGAATCTGCTACGCACATGTAGACGGGTGTATCTCGAGACGCACAGCCTGCCGCTCGAGTTGAACGAACACATAGTCTGGGGCGTGGAGAAGTCCCGCATCCCACCTGGCGTGGAAAGGAAATCGTACCTCATTAACGACCGGATGAAATTATGCCAAAAGGATATAATCACCTACGTCCATCTTTTCACGCAGCAATTCTGGCTCGAGGACTGGGGAGACCAGGGAGACCAGTGGTTAGCTTTCTCGCAGGCTTGGCCTGCGAGGGCGCCACCGAGACTGAGAATCACGATCAGACATACGGATTGGTGGTATGATTATCTTGGAGAGAATAGGCCGTTGGCTTTGGATCCGAAGAGGAAGGGAGAAGCGCGGGTGGGGGACTGGGTGGCTGCTGAGGAAGGGTTCGAGAAGGATAGTTGGGGAGCGAGGTTTGAGAATATGAATGGGGTGAATATTTTGGAATTGGAGTTGGAGACGGTGATGGGGAAGAGGGCGGAGTTGGATGCTAATCTTGTGATGGCACCGACGTGGAGGTTTAGGCTGGGAGACGGGAATCTGTTGGTGCTGGATGAAGGGGCTACGGAGAAGTGGGAGTGGACCGGGTCGAGGCACTGCAAGGGATTTGGGGTGAAGGACGTGCCAGCGGGATTGCAGTGGAGGAAGGGGAGTAGAGCCAGTAAGGCTGGGACACCAAGACATAACTCTGTGGCCGAGGAGGAGCTCGCAGTGGAGGATAGGTTGGAGTACTATGTCGTGCTTTTGACGTGGCGGGCGAAGTCTGCGAAGGAGGTGGAGGAGGAGGAGGCCGCCAAGGCGAAGGAGAAGAAAGAGAATGAAGAGGGGGAATTGGCTATTGGTCCTACATCGACGAATACAAGTGCTACCATACCTGCGCCACCAGCTGCTGCGCCCGTGACGAGACAGAGGGTTTTATATAACAGGTTCAATGCTCCGCCCACTTATTATGGGTGAGCCGTTATCATTGCAACTGGGATATCGAAGTGCTTATGCCTACAGACCACGGTTGGGAAATGCCTGACCCTGTTGATGATTATGTCTGGAATGGCTAGGTATCATTGTGCGAAGAACACTGGACTCGGCGCATATGGACCTTGTCATCAAGGCTCTCGACTCGATGATAGCTCTGTGGCTACATTCATAACCAGAGCTGCCCACCAGATATACATATTATTGCACAACTCGATGTAAGATAGACACCTGTTGAAAGGGTTAATACGCGTGCAGATATTGACATTATCAGAAACACGAAAGGCATTGGGAAATGAGGCTTATGTATATATACACTTCCCCCAAATTGGCTTGGGGAATGCCTTTGTCAAATATGTGAAGGTACGCAAACGTCTCTTGTACATATACATTCAAGATTGATCACGTGGGTATCATACGCTTTTCCCCGCCCCCAGATATGCCAACCCAATCCCGTAACGGTTCTTCCCACATCGTACACGTCGTGCAGTAGATGCACAAATCCTTCTACAGCCTGCTCTCCAGCATAGAAGCCCCCTCCCCGCTCCTTTGCCTCTCAATCTTCACCCTCCCACCAACAAAACCTCTCCTATTCCTGCCCGTCCTTCCCCTGCCCAACCAATTGAGCTTCAATGCTTTAGCCAGATCCTCCATCTTTCCCTGCGCATCGTCGCCGCTCTGTATGCTGGCGAGTACGCTCACGCATTGAAGCATCCGTCCCACCGTTTCTGTGACTTGTGAACTGTCGGGTGGACCTTGGGGTCGGACGTTTCGAGTCGAAGGGGATCCAAAGGACGGGAGCTCGTTCGCGGAGAGGTTAGATGTCGCTCTGCTTCGTCCGCCATCACCTAAAAGGGTGGAGCCTTGAGAATTGAAGCTTGCAATGCCCGGGTCTAAGCTAGCTGCTGTGCCTGGGCGCCCGCCTACTACACCATCGTAGGTATCTGCAACAGGACTGACACCAACGTTGATACTGTCGAGGCTGAGGCGCGAGAAAGTTGCTTTCAGCGCTTCGTAGTGCGCTAGAATCACATTGTCGCGATAGGACAGTAGCACTATCCTTCGTACGTCGAGCTCGTTCCCAAATGCGTGGTCTGTCGAATCTGGATTTGCTCCCCAGAAGTCGGCAGCTTCGGTGGCTGTCATGAGAGTCCCATGGCCTCTGAATTCAAGATCTAGTGGGAGGAATACGGCTTGCATATAAGGCAGAACTATGCCAAAGACAAACATCCACAATTCTACTAGATACGGCACGAGTCGGTGGTCTGGCACACCTCGAAGACCTTGGTCCAGAGATCTGAAGCCCGTCTGGAGCAATTCGCGCAGATCTTCTATAATAATGGTTGGGACTCGCGTGTGAATGCATCGCTGTATGTGGACAGTGACAAATTTATTGAGATCCTCAACTGGGATTCGTAGTTCTTCGCCTTCGAATATGATCAGTAGCTTCACCTTCAAAAAGTCCCAGACATCTTCAGGCCGCATATTGTTCAGTCCGTATCCTTGTAAAGCTGCCACATTCGGTATTTCAGAGCTTGCTGGTATGTTTCCGCTCAGAGCTCCACCAGTCGCCCGATCCACCCTGTCGATATCGGCTCTCTTGGGAGCAAAAGGTGGAGCGTAGGCTGGTAATGCTTTCTCCTCTTTTTTCTTTTCTCGTAAAGCACGACCGCCATGTCGCAGATCCAGACCACTGAAAGAGGACGTCGCAGGACTAGCCGGTGCAGGTGCAAAGGAGTATAACGATGACGGAGCACTTGGATCAAGGGGCTTGGAGTTGCTTGATGCTGAAGAAAGGGGCAGTACATGGTCATCTCCAATCTTGTCTTTTAGCTTATTCTTTTGCCGCGATAGGAAGTGGTGTTTATGCGCCTTCTCCTTCTCGGTCGTCGTTTGCCTATCTGAGGGTACTAGAGTAGACGTTGAGGCGTTATTTGTAGAGTATATGGACGAAGCACCAGAAGCTAAAGAATCAGCTAAACTGGTGACGGACGGATTGACCATATTTTTCAATCCACTTGACCCGGGCGCCCCAACCTTATTGGGCGATGGCAATGGCCTCTCTTTCTCTGCATCTTTGCTTGACCCACTCTTGGGCTTCGAGAATAGCTTCATCTTTGACTTCTCACTCTTGAGCTTGTGTTCCTTCTCGGGTGGCTCAAAGGCCGGAAGGACAGGTGACACATGAGTGCTTCGAGGGAAGGCTACATTTGCGGCTGTTGTGGCTGCAGCTGAGTGTCCACCAACAGCCCCATTGTAGTATTGCCTTCCCGGTGTTTGGGGGCCATTGACCTTTCTTATGCTATCGGAGGAAGCTGTTTGTATGGGGGGAGGTTTGCGTTTTCCCGTGATCGTACCGGGAGGACTCTGATTCGGGCTAGGTAGAGTTATTGAACGCTGCCTGCTGTGCTGTTGGGTGGAAGCTTGGTGCTGCATTGCAGCTTGTGCGGCTATTTGAGAGGCGCTCAAATTGGCCATTGCAGACTGATCGGAGAGTGTTGCAGTCGGTAAAGAGGGTTCGAAGAAGCCTTGCGAATGCTGGCGCCGGTGTGTTTGGATTTGGGGTGACGCTCGTAGAGGAAGCTCGCTGCTGAATTGGCGATTTGGGGACGGTCTCGAGAAGTTATTCACCGAGGAGTTGCTAGAATTGGAGTGGGTAGATGTGAAAAATGGCCGGCCGAGTTGTGGTTGAGGTGATCGAGTCTCACGGGAGTGGGCCGTAACTTGGGAGGAGCTGGAAGAGTCGCTCAAATCAGACGCCCCACCGCTTTGAGGACGAGAGTGAGACGGATGGAGACCTGGAGACGAGGGAGGACGAGGAGAGAATGCGCCCGGGCGCCGATAATTCGTGGAATTCATAGTTGTATACGATGTGGCTTCCCTAGTTGGTGAGATAATGACCTTGTTCGGTGTCCGACCTCCTCAACCTGGTTTTATCCAAGCTTCAGAGACCCCCGGGCCTTCTGTACGCATCGCTGGTCTTCGGGTAGAAGTCCAAGAGTTGTATATCGCCCAAGATGATTGTTCGTTAGGACGGGCAGGCAGAGCAACGAGAGTCTGGCGGCGCAAGCGGGGCGGCGAATGATTCCCCGCTAGCACTCGTCACTAGCTTGACATTTTCCTACTCTATTGCCCCAAAACCCCCCTCCTCAGCAAAGAGAAAGCCGCGCTCATATGCTAAAGCCATGGCTCCAGCTCCTGACAGCTTCAAGCCTACGACATGTCTACAAGCCACTTACACAAGCCCCACGTCCTCCGAGAACTTCGCACACACTCTGCCCTCCCCCTCGGCTGCCTCTACTAAGGCGAAGACAGCCTACCTTTCGGCCTTGAGGATGTCGGTCCTCAAGTTACAAGAAGACGTTAATGGCTTTCTGACTACCAAGATGGAGGAGGATAAGACGCTGGCAGCAAGTGCTGGTATTAAGGCTGACGACAAAGCGGAGGAAGACAACTACGGGGAGGAGAGGGTTGAAGAAGAGGGTTAAGGGTGGAGATTTCGCTACTTGACCCTGGTTTCGGAAAGCGTGCAAATTGGTAGAGTGCTAGAATTGCAATTGGGGTATCTTAAGTATATGGATCGAAATCTACAGCAGCCCGCGCAGCCATCCATGTGCCGAAGCAACAACGAGCCTTGGTGATGCACCTGCCATCTAGTCTCGCTCAGATCCGTCGCTGTCACCTAGTGGAGCAGCCGTAGTGAACCACGGTGTTGCTGTACGGAGTTGGAGTCAGCTGAATTCAGTTGTCACTGAAGTGGAAGAGTAGGACTTACTCAGGGAGGACTTTGATGGCGCTTCCACCAAACCGCTTATAGCAGACGCCGCAAACTCGGTCCTCAGTAATAACAACTCTCCGATTTCTACCGCCGTTGCTTCCTGGTACACCACTACCAAGCCGCAATTTTGCTTCTTCCGCAAACGCAAGAGTGCTCCTCAACCCGGCTACTATACGCCCCTCATTGACAATGGTGGTCGCCGAACGTATCCGACCTCGGAAGTAAGCCTCAAGCTCCTTGACGGGGAGAACTTCGGGAATTAGATTAAGGGTCGAAGAAGCTGGCATGCGTGCACCATGCTTCGCGAGGATGTTGAGCGCCGGACCCCATTGAGGCTTGTGTGGAGGCGGTGGAGAAAGGTAAAGCGAGAGTAGTGTGTGATATATTGAAGGGACGTCTTCTGGGTCGGCCATGGGCGCTGGACGGGATTGGGTTGTTGTGACTGAAGATGTTTCACTTAGATAAATCTGGTTGCAGTACCTGAAATTTGTTAATATTACATCTCGAGTAATCAAGTCTTGTCTCAGCTTACTCCTCAGCTTTCTCAGCATCTTGAAGCTGGAACACATAAATGTCTAAAGCCTGCTTATGCTGGCCCATGTTGCTCAAGACGATGGCTCTCGCCTCGTATAGATTGGGGTCTGGATGAATTTGTCAGCCAGAGCCAACATGATGTTGTGGGATGGCATACTTTCTTTCGGCAGCTGGCCAAGGGCTTTGTAAGATTGATAGTATTTGCTTGTCTTCAAAAATTCCAGCGCTTTATCTTTCCATCTTGTCCGTTCCTCATCATTTTCAAATTCGTCAGCCTTAAGACCATCAATGTAAATATGAACAAGCCTTTGATGGAAATCCGGAGTGGTATCATTGAGTTCTCGGATGATGTGCTCCAGATATCTTACAGCAAGCTTTTTGTCGATCTTTTCCAAAAATTGGAGGACTGGCAGCCGTGGCAGCGTCTCCGCATTCTCCGTGTCTGCCATAAAAACCTCCATGCCAAGCTCAGGGGCCCGGCGTAGAGTCCACTCAGCAAACTGCAAGATAAGATCAATCATCTCTGGTGGAAGATTTTGCAGGTATGCGATCGTTTTCCGAGAGCCTTCCAGTTGAGGGGCAGCTTCATCTGCATGATCAACGTCTCCGAATCTTTTCAGCAGGTCCAAGGCCTGGCGATGGAGCTTCTTGCCATAGAAAAAGTCGACGAGATCATTGTAGCGGCCTGCTTCAATGAGCTTCTCATTGACCACGTCCGGATCGCAAAAGTTGTCGATGCGGAACAGTGGTCCAGCGAAGGACGGACTAACGAACATATACACTCGAAACAGAGTAGTATCTACAAGCTTTGCAACTTGGAGTAAATGTGCTTCGTCCGATGGGTCAATTGACTTCTTGCCAATTAGTGCTGCAATATCCGCCATTTCTGACTTGTGCAATTTGTTCAATGCGTCAGGCTTTACCCTTCCGTCAGTGTCTAAGACCTTTTTCAGGGCCGTCCTGGCATCCACGAGGAAGCCCCGTAGCTCCTCAGAAGCAGTCTTGAGATCTTTCCCTTCTGATATACGTATCAGTAACGAAGAGAGAGGAAGGTTGCAAAATCGACTGACCGAGAGGCTTATCAATAGCCGTCGTATCACCCTGATCCGAAAGGCTACCCTCCGACATTTGCCTCGAGGGTTGCCCCTCGGAAGAGGGTTGACTTTCGAGCATGTTGTCGGCACCCTTCGAAGCCGATCCAGATGCGCTTCCTGCGATGAATGGAGGATACATCTGAATGACTCTTTCTGGTGGCGCTGAAACCTCGGTGAATAGATCGATCGAATCTCGATACCGACGCTGGTCAAAGAGTTGTTGTGCTTTTAGCATTTTGACCTCGCGCGTACGGGCATCCTTATCCTTTAGGTGACTCTCATCGAGCATACTCATTAGACTGATTGCTTCGTCGAGCCTTCCTCGGTCCACTAGTGTATCGACTTGAGTATCATATTCTTGAGCATTCATCCTCCAAATGCATCGATCACTCAGCACAAGAAAGTCTTGACCAGCGTTGGCCAAATTTGCGTCTGCTTGCGGCATATAAAGTTGATTGGCGGAGGGTAACGGGATCGTCTGGAGAAGGCTGAGTGTCTCCGGGTTTCTCACCTCGAGCGTGCCCTTGGCTGCTTGCAGGGCAAGTAAATATGGATATGAATATCCAACGGCTTCGGGCGCAACAGACCATGGTATTTGACGGCGCCCGAGGGAGTTGCCGTCTGTATCTATGAATAGTGTATTGATGTCCCTTGCGAGTAACATTTCCCTTTTGCCCAATTGTGTTGCCATCGGTGGTGGCGCACTCATTCCCAGGTAGCTCATACTAGCTACACCAGCCCCCGAGAACCGTCCTCCATCTTGACCAGCTGCTCCACCAATACTGCCAGGGCCTACAATATCTGTAATCGCGGATGTCTGAGTGTCTACTAGGACGTAGCTAGAGTTGAGGCCGGCGATTAATCTTGTATCAGTGGCCCAAGTGAGTGACTTGATTCCGGTGAGAAGTGGGATCTCAGTCACCTCGGGCGAGAGTTTGCCATCCCGCCAGGACCATAGTATGAGCCTTCTCTTGACAGCAACCGCAAGGCGTGACAGCGTAGATCCATCCTCATCGGCGTTAGTAGCCACAGCAAATGTGCTAGCTCCCTTAGCCTTTGCCAATGTCTCCTGTAATTCGTAGCTTTTGAGATTATGGATGTGGATTTGGCTGTTGGAGAGGGAGAGGATAATGTTTGCTTCCTTGACTATGGCCAATTGCTCCACCTTGTACTTTGCGAATTTCTCTTGCTCGCGCAGTAAGTCCACAGGCTTTGGTCCTGCCTGGGACTGGGGCCTGTCTTCTCCAGTAAGTTCACCATCCTGTTCACTGGATCCGTTTTCAGGCTTATTGACTCTGTAGATGCGTAAGCTGCCTGTGTTCAAGCCGACAAGTAGGCGATCATCTAACCATGACATAATTAGCAAGGTTTCTCAGGTATTTGCAGACGCGACAAAATACCATATGCGAGGACAGACTCGATCTTCGACTTGTCCCTCTGCTTGAGCTCAACGATTGGTTGAGCGCTGAAGGCGGACAGCATTGCTATTGCTCTGAACGCCAGCCACTAAGCTCATATTACCCCAACTTAGTACCCCACGGTCTCGCCATCATTCCTGCTACGACGTAATATCGGTTCTTGAGACAGTAGACGACGTCCGTGTTAATGTTAGCTGATGTACAGAAATCAGGTAGTGTCGGAGGGTATCAGGTGTCTCGGCATTATGACGGACCGCAAAGACGCAAAGATTTGTATGCTAAAAGAGGATGTTGATAGTATTCATAGCTTATTCCATTCACTATGTATAATTCTAGATAATAGGCTTCTAATATGTGGATCATCACTGGTATCTTCCCAAACATTTTCCCACACATATCATTCACACTATAGAAGCCAGACAAGACCGGCAACCCCCTTACAAACTCCAGGGTATAGAACAATAGCAAATCATACGGCTGCCGTTAGATTACGCACAGCTGTTTCACAGAGCCTCGGACCGCCGAGCTCTGTTGTTGCGCTTGGTTTTGGTGCTTATGACCTGTGTGGACTATGGTCATAGCACGATTTTGTGCTGGGCGAAACCATTGATCTCCATGAGTCCCTGTCTCCGATGAGGCCCTAGACATACCGTATCGTGTTGTCCAACTCCATTGGTCCATTTGATTCGTGTCCAGGAAGCTCTGCAGCGAAGTGTGGCGGGCTTGGAGCGCGAGGTGCTACGTTCTGATACTGATTGTGGGCCCTCGGGTTCAATGGAGCCACATAGGGAGACCTTGGGTCCGGAACAACGGCGTTGAAGTGATTCTGCTTTTCTACACCGTAGCCAGTCCCTTGACTTGCCACGCTGTTACGGTCAGAGTACGAGTGGCGGTCAGAATAAGAAGAGCCCAATGGGGGTGATGTCGGCGGCGAAGAATATGTGGTGTTTGCGGGTGGATACGTCGTGCTTCCATAAGGGGAGGTAATTTGGGAGTGATAATCAGGTGGATAAGACTCGCGGAGTGATAGCTGCGCAGCCAGATCATTGTTGTGCGCCTGGGCTTCAATGAGCTGTGATCGCTCCACTAGCCTCTGCACCAAAGCTCCATGTGCCTTCTTGGTTGTCCCTTTCACGAACTTTACCATCGTGAAGTTACATTTCATGTCCACGTCTTCACGGAGCCACAGGCCTTGCTTTGGGACACCCAGGCCAATCTCGACTGGCTGGATTGGCTCCCCTGGCAATGTACCCCCAAGAGTCCACCTGCCTTTCATGTTTAGGCCCATTGGTGCATAAATGTGGGTTTGTAGGCCATCCGGCAAATCATGAAAGCAGCCGTTGAATGTAACGCTACCTGAATATAGGCCTGGTAGATAAGTGACTTTGTCGGTCACAGCGTACCATTTGCAATGGAATTCTTCTGCCGTCGCATCTGGTGGAGGTTTGATTGGATGTCTCTCCGTGACGAGTGGATTCAGGTCTATCATTGCAAAATGGTCGTGTAGCGTTTCGAGGACCGTTTGCCTCGAAATTTCCGGCGGAAGTGCCGTCACGGTTGTAAAAGTGGTTCTTTTCGACATCTTTGGAGAAACAATACTAGCCGTAAGCCTGATGTCGAATCTTGTTCAGAGCGTAGAAAGGGGCCCAGATATATTTTCTCAACTACAAGATGAGGGGAAGAAGGTGTTTATCAAGATTAATCGGCTGACAAAAGCGAAATTGCAAATGGTTACTGTTTCTATATTAGTAAGTCTCACCGCGACAGAGACCAAGGTATTTTGGGTTGCAGTAAGCTTTAGATAGAAGGTGTATTCTTGGAGGTAGGTAGGTAGGTAAGCATTTAGTGGATGATTAGGGTATGATTTAGGGTATTCCTCCCGGGATCCAGACGCAGGATTGTGGCTGAGTCTGGACGAGGACGCTGGGGTATGGATTCAACGTATGCTCTTTTTCTCTTCCATCTTGAACTTGGCCAAAAAAGCATTGTCAGCGTAGCTAATCGACGTTACCTTTCCGCTTTTGTTCCAATCTGGTTCCGGCCGCGCCGTCAGTTAGGATCTTTTACTTGACTATGCATGAGGGTAGAGGATGAGAAACGAGGTAGAAGCTTTGCTTGTTGGCCTGAGCCAAGCTACCTTATGCTTAGAAGCTGACTGGCGGAGTAACCGGCCGCCGTTAGCAAAACACCATCGTTCTCATCTTTCTAGCCCTCGTAGTGAACAGGTATACCCGACGGTTGTCAGGCAGCTGGGCAACCAATCTTGAGGGTTGCAGTTGCCCATGGACCATGTACAGGTATACTAAGTTATTCACGTCAGTTTTGCAAGCCGGTAAAGACCAAGTTAATGACAATGTTAATGTCTCAGATTACTTGCCTGTGTGAGCTAGTCGAACAATCAAATAAACAACAGCAATGTTCGTGCTCCAATCTCGAGGCGCAAGGCTCAAGGCTCAAAGAGTGAAGCTATGAATATGAAAAGTTTTGATTCCAAGGATGTCGACAGGTATTGCTACCCGGGATCCACGTGTTCGCATGACGGAAGAAAAGTCTAAATGCTATCATTCCTCACATCAAGAGATTCCATAATATACAATCATGCCGTTCTCTATCGTTTTCATGCTGTTGTATCTGACACCGCAACCCTTTCAACTGTTGGACATGTCGTCCTTCCTAGACGCTTAGACAGAGAGCTCGTCTAACAGAGCTTGTAATACTCCGACAGCCTGGAATTCCTGGGACGATCCGATCTTTGGTCACCTCAAACACGGCTAGTTTGAGATTACTCCGTTACTTATGGCTCTGGTGGTCTTCGCCACATCAATGCTTGAAGGGCGTGATACATGCCTACCTAACTCCCAAGCTCGGTATTCCCCAGTGTGTTCACCCTAGTTCAACATTGGATTGACACGGCAGCCAGACATATCAGAGTTGTGAAGCGAGAGGAGATGCTTCCAACATGGCCCAGGACTAAGTCGATCTCATGGGTCAGCGTGAGCCCAATGTGCGGGCTTTGATAGGCTGGTTATCTCGGTCACGAAACGGGCAAATCGTAACCAGTGTTTTTGATGTCAAGGTGCCCTCAATGAAGATTAGCAGCTGACGTGAAGCTATAGATTGCATGAAGGGGCTGCTCGGGCCGATACATAGGGACGCATGCCCAATTATCTAGGTGTCATACCAAACGAGGTCATGAGAGAAAGATGAACCCCTAGAACCTGGGTTTCTCTGGAGTCTGACAGAAGTGCTCGGCTTATTACATGTGGTCTGATGATTTCCAAGTTGTGAACGATGAGTAGGGCAGACTTTTCCACCATACAATCCTGCTGGGTACGTGGAGCAGGAGAGCCGATAATACTCGAACCCTGACGCATCAAGCTGCGCATGGGTAACAGCCTACCCCACAAGGCTACCCAAACTTATGCCAGAGGATGCAACCTGCCCGATCAGCGACCCCAAGGACAAATAGCTCGGCATATTGCTTCGTGCCTGTGCCCGTGCACGGTCTGAAGGCGCCTAGAATCCTGCTGCAGAAGATAAGATGCGATTTCAAGTCAACCCCCTACCTGAAATAAAATTTTTCCCGATCTGGTACTTTGATCCTCATCCGCGATCTCAATGCATGCAATATCTTGGATTCCCTCGCCGGCCCGGCCGATCCGGCAGATGGATAATGCGAGGAGGTGCATGATGCATACTGCAGGAATACGGTCGCGCTTTTGCGCGCTGCGAAGTAGGAGCGCGGACTTTCTATCTCCCTGTCTCGTAGGATACTCATGAACGGATAGTTGAGTCGGACGCGGCGATCGGTAGAGCGCTTCTGAATAGCAAAGCCCCGGACCGATTGCTGCTCTCATAGGACTGATGTGCGTAAAGAGAAAGATTCTTGATATTCATCTAGTCTCTGGCGTTTCAGCTTCATGATCAAGATGAATAATTCAATGTTTGCAAGGCTATGCTTTGAATATGTTTACATGGATGAATAAGCTCGATTATCAAATCCCAAGTGACCTTAATTCTTAACAATCCATAGCAACTTCCTAACAAATTCCCAACTGTCTCTCCACACATCTTCACCTACCAATCTCCCGCTCTAGCACTCTTCCCACGGATATCACCCCCCTCTCAGGCAACTCTCCCAAGCTCTACGATTCCATTCCACAGTTATGACAATTGCAGGAACAGTAATGTGCTACTAGTAGTTCGATATCAACAAGAGGTGACGCCTGCGAAAGAATGGACTTACGATTTTAGCGGACATTCATTCATACAAATCAAACTGTAAAATAAACATGTCGCGAGTGGAAAAGCATTATCAAGCCCAGTAGGTAGCTGTCTGTCTTTGACCATGTGGCAGTTCAGCCTGATGATGCATGTGAAGAGGCTGAGATCGATTGGCGCAAGAGTGATTACAATAGGATGGACCGATCTTTGTCAGGTTGGAAAGACCGAAACGCTGATTTCATGTGGATGAGGCCCGAGATGAATTGGGAACGACATGCGGGTGGACGTGGACTTGCTATGCTTTTCAGTGCCAAAGGTCGCTTCCAGTGTGCAACAGCCTTATATCGTGATCTTCTATTTAAACAGTGGTATTATCATTACAATTCCTTAACCTAGGGAGATGTGTATATAGGCTGGCAACCTGATAAAATATTAAGCTGCTACCGTGCCGACCTTTCCCTCGCCCAAGTGTTTGCCAATTCCAATACGAATAAAGGGTCCGCTCGCTTTCGACCCTGTCATAGTCTTTAATCGTTTTCTCCTTGCTTCGCCATTCCTTTTCTCTCCACGTTCGGCTTTCTCTTCGATCCACGCGATTTTCTCAATCCGATAGCTCATACCATCATGATCGTTTCCCCAAGCGCGTGATTTGATACCGTGATTCACGCGCGAAGGATACTGTTGTAGTGTTGGAAGGATGAGCAAGGTCATATGGAGGTCTTTGCCTGGAGGTGGGAGCATCGGGACTGGTAGCGGAGCTGAGAGGGTTGACTGGTGTTCTGTATCTTTCGATTCTGCTGTAGAATTCATCTCAAGCATAGTAAAATCGGCTATACCTCCCCAGTCGCCGCGGACCCAGCCCGAGTGGATTGCAGCCGCAAGTGGATCCGAATCATCTGAATAGATTTCTGTTCCCCACAGGGAGGCACGGAGGCAAACTTGTTCACGGTGTTTCTGTGAGAGGTAAAACTTGGGAACGCGGATAGTTAACGTATAATTTTCTTTTCCTTCGCAAGGAGGAATTATATATGGGGCGGTTGTATATGGGAGTCTAGATTCGATAGATACTCGTGATGTGGGAGGCTCAAGGCCAGGAGAATAGACAACTGAGCCAAGATGGTGGCGCGGAAGATTGCGGACGCTTTCGAGGATCTGAGTATTTTTGATAGTTGTTGAAGGTATGCGTGCAGGAGACTTCTGATGAAGATTTGGAGCTTTCGAATGGATGTGATGGTGTTTCGTGCCATCGGGATGATAATGGTGATGGAGGTGATGATGATGTGATAATGTCCCGTTTTGATCATCGACATGGTGATGATGATGGCTATGACATTAGCTAGATGCTTTGACACTAATTAGAATAAACATACCGGTGATGATGGTGGCCATGCCGGCTTTTTCTAACACCCCGTGTACTCGTTGGCGCATTTGTAGGTCGGCTATCGAGGATCTCAAGTTCGTCATCATCCTTCGCCCTCCTAGACCTCTTGCCGACTCTCGACGCGTCTCGAGACGACCTTCCAAGGTCAGCCGTCTCCCTGCGACTGCCGAGGGGGATGCGATTCTCGGATTCATGGTTCGGTTTCGGACTCGGAGGTGGAAATGGCGTAGAGGCTCCGCTACTCATGCCAGCGCTGCCCACACCACTTCCAATGCCGGGAAATAACCGTGAGAATTCATTCTTGATGCTCGGATCCGTTGAAGGTCCTCTTATTTGACCCTGGGCACCCTGAACAGCTTGGGGTAATGGAGAAATACGGCCGCGCTTGTTGGTGTCAAACACTGAGGCGAGCATGGTGCGATGGTTCTGGCTTCCGTCATCTGGCGTCCTATTTGGCTGGAACCCTCCATTAACACTACCATTGCCTTCTCGACCACCTGCATTGTGATTCAATGGCGGTGGACGTTCAGTCCCATTGTCAAAGAAACGATTTCGTGAAGCTGATGGCGAATAGCCTGTCGCTTGTTGAATGGAACCTTGGCGCTCTTCTCGCAGCCGACGGAGGGATTCCTCTGATAATGGCCCTTTGGTTGGGCTATACTGGGGCTGGGACTGGGGCTGCATACTTCGATTCAAAGCTTGACTTGCGAGAGATCCTCTTTCCGGACGTAGACCACTCGAAGGTGGTTCGGAAAATACTGATGTATGGGTCAAGAAGGGATAATCCATGCTGCGCAGGCGATCATCCCGAGGACTATCGTTGGCTGCGGACTGTTTGTCTTGTTCTAGCCGCTGTTGCCGCTCCATTTCAGCCTGCCGTTCAAGCTGAGCCTGTTGCTCAAGCCGCGCCTGCCGCTCAAGTTGAGCATCCCGACCCAGGAATTCGAACGATGTGACACGATGTTGAGGTGGGTTCAGCTCTCTCCTGGCAATGTCCGCTCGCAAAGCTTCCATTTCCGTCCTACCTTTCCTTTCCAACGGCGACTCGCGATATCCACTAGGCTGACTATTTGGTCTATCCACCAGTCCGCTAATACTTGAACGTCGGTCCTGTTGCTGTCTAATTTCATGCTGAGCGCTGGATTCAGAATGTGGTGAATACTGGGACAGCGAGGTTGCCGACCCTGGTCCATGTCGAGAACCGTCAGGGGAGCCAGCTTTAATGGAGGTATAAGATCGTTGAGATGCACCTCCAGAGTATGCTCGGAAGGGTCGATTTGTCGGGGCTTGCGAGGTCCGGAATTTGTCGGGAGAGCTTCGATGCAGGAAGCCATTACCATGAGACGATTTTGTCGGCGAAGAAATAGGCAGCGGCTGTGTAGAGGAGTAGGAGCTGGGTGGCGATGTGCCGTTCAGCGGGGTGGATGTGGTGGGCTCACGAGATGTTCTAGCAGGAGGACCCGAGTCGAGCATAGACAAAATAGACATGCTGCTTCCGGGACGGGTTGATGATGATGGAGCGGGCAACTCTCGCCGGCTCGCAAAGGGAGGAGGTGGAGGAGGGACTTGTGACATGGCAGGTCTAGCATTGTATTGCGGCGACGGAGGTAGCATGGGCCGCCCAATGACCGGGGGTGGAGGGGGTGGAGTTTAGGGATGTGGTGGTGTCTTTAGATAAGTAGGTAGCTTTGAATTTTACTGGAAATCACTTGGATAATTGATCTTTTTGTTGGAAAGTGGGGATGGTTGTGCGTTTGTTCTAGCTATTAGCGACAGGGGAGAAGAGTACCGATTTGAGAACGAGAAGAGAATAACACAGACTGTCGCCAGAGAGGAGAGAATTCGATGTTTGCGAGAGGACTAAGTCAGCAAATTGAGCCTTGCACGTTACGCTCCAGCCCCAGCGAATGCACGCGACTAGAACGACCAACGACCTTGAAGGAGCCCACAGGAGGGAAACCTTACTCCTCCTCAGAACCCTCGGACTCGTCGCTCTCAGCATTCTCAAGCCATTCCAGGAAAGGCTCAGCGGCCTTGCGGACCTTCTTGCTGGTAGCGAGGTCGACGTACTTGTGACTCTTTTTAGAGCCCCAGTTCTTGAGCACGCCTTCGGAGATGAGATCGTGCTGGTAGTAGGCAAGCAGAATCTTGGGGACTTGAGACACGAGCTTCGGGTTCTCTTTGCCGACGAAACGCTCGGTTCCTCCGAGGAAGGCTCTCTCATGCTTCTCAGCTGTGATCATCTGTTTTCCATTAGTATGGGAGATTAGAGGAAAGGATAGAGATGGTACGAACCTTCTTGAGCATGCTGGCACGACCCGGAACTTCATTGACGATGTCGGTGTCGAAGATGGTCTGAGCAAGTACAGTCAAAGTCTTGTGCTTCGTCTCGATGCCCAACTCCTTGGCTTTGAGGTAGATCTCCACGTCCTCCACGTTCTTGACGCCACCCTTTGACTCGGCAGTGCTGATGACCCAGCTACCGAGCTGATCGTAGGAGTTGTTGCCGTTTCCTTCGCCTTCGGCATCTTCATCGTCATCGAAATTAAGCTTCTGCTTGAAATCATCGGGCAGCTCTTGAGCGCGAGCCTTAACGGCCTCCTCGGACACGTCGACAGTCCATTCATCATTCTTGTCATCGGTACCATTCAAATCTTTAGCCTCAGCGTTGATACGACGGGTAAGCTCGTCATCGCTACCAGCTTCAAGAGCCAGGTCTTCTCCATCGGCTTCGGCGTCGACGTTGTCGGAGAGGCTGCCTTCAGGGCTTGCATGTCCATTCCCATTGGTCTCACCGTCGCCATTCTCTTTTGCCTTGGCGCGGCGAGCTTTCTTGTCAGCCTTGTCCTTCTTGCCCTTCTTTGGCTGATTCTTGAGGATGAAAGAGCTGAGCTTGAGACGAAGGTCTACGTCAGTGCGGCGGCCGCAAGCTTTGCAGTCCAATGTAATATGACCGTCTTTGATATTCACGTCGGTCTCGGGGTTCTTGCAGTGCTTGCAGAGAACGAACTTGTTGATGAATCCGTCGAGGTAGTCTTGAAGCTTTGAAGCTTCATGGGCACCATTGATGATCCAACGGTCATCGGCAGGATTGGTGTTGGTTTGCGCACCAAGTTCAAAACCGAAGTACTTGATGACATCTGAAGTTATGTTAGTAACATAAGGACACAAGTATAGAGGGTTGAAAGACATACAAGATGGCGGTCGACTGAGAGAGGCAGCAACACTGCTGAGATTGACAATGACAGTCTTGATACCGTTGCCCTTGCCCTCAATCTTGGACTGGAGACGCTCCATCTTGTAGCGGTAGAATGGGTCGGCAATATCCTGTTCTTCATATTAGCAAGCGGTGTAGTTCACTGGGAAATAGGGTACTGACCCGACGAATGTTGATGTTAGCCATGGTTGCTATGAGGATTGAAATTTTTTAATATTGATGCAGATTGAAAGGAGACCCGACAGGAAGGATGTGACCACGGAACGAAGCCAACAGAGATAGAGACATGCGTGGATCCAGACTGCTCAGCGAGAATACCGCGAAATCGTATACCGTGGCGGTTGTTGTTGAAGTTGTAAATGTATTACCCGTTTGACCTTGCGTAGTGACTACAAGGCTTCCGCGGTATGCGAAATGATTGCAGCGTGAGCGGCGACTGGTGTCTGAAGGCGTTGGAGCACGAATACATAGACAGCAGTGTGATTCCGGTGGTAGGTCTGTTTGGGTAGGTTTTGCAATCCGAAAGACCTAGATGTAACCTGATCGTGTAGTTGCCTGGACTACACTGGTTCTAGACGTATGTATTTAGCTTGACAGAAGTCTTTGGCACTGGTGAGTGTTTGTGTTTGTGATTGATGGGGTTGGATGGACAGTGTGTAGTTGTAAGGGAAGAAGAAAGCGTGAGGGCGAGAAGAAATTAATAAGATGATCTGCGGTTTGTTCCAGGCAAAAGCAACGTCCGTCGCTCCGCGCATGTGCCCGGTGGGAACCGCCCAAATTTTCCCTACTAACAAATAAAAGTGACTGCATCAGCATGACATGATGCACGCTTTACATCCTTCCAGGCTGCCACTTTTTGTTTCGCGTGTCACCACTGCGTGAGGAAATAATGGGAGGGATACCTCGTACGTACAGAGTATGTAAGTAAAATACAAACAACCAACGTCTCTCGGCATTCCTTCTTTTTTATCTCCGAGGCTTCGTCCGTGAGAGCTACAGTCAAGATTCTTGCATATGGGTAACATCACCCCTTCAATGGGTCATAGTTCGAGGTATCTCGAAACATCATCTCCGTATTGAAATTACTTTTCAACTTTGGATAAACTGGAAAGCGACGCAGGTCAGAATGATTCTGACTCGCGTTTTCCAAAGGATGAACATTCAAGCTTCTGCACTGCCTTTAAAGCCGTTCTCCTCATCGAGTCATTCCCAGAAGCTCTGAGTCTCTTTTCGGGTCTATAGATTGGATCAAGTCCCTTGCTACTAGGCCAACGGACAATGGACGTCAATTACTCTCTTTACCTTGTCACGGACTCCACTGCAGCGATTCTTGGGAACAAGCATTTGCCCTCTGTTGTCGAGGCAGCCATTAAAGGTGGAGTCACGATAGTACAGTACAGGGACAAGAAGAGCGAGACTGCTGATCTCATTCGTGTGGGAAAGCAGCTTCATGCTATCACTAAGAGACATAATGTGCCGCTACTGGTCAACGATCGTGTGGACGTTGCTCAGGCAATCGGTGCGGAAGGAGTGCATCTAGGTCAAGATGACATGGATCTAGGAACAGCTCGGAAGATTCTAGGTCCAGATGCGATTATAGGGGTGACAGCCAATAGCATAGAAGAAGCTACAGAAGCTGCAAGCGGAGGCGCCAACTACCTAGGAATAGGCACCGTATATGCTACCCTTACGAAAGACAATACCAAGTCAATCATTGGCACTGCTGGCGTTAAGAATATCCTTCATCGTCTATCAATGATGGATGCAAAGGTCCCGACAGTCGCCATCGGAGGGCTCAATCTTTCAAACGTAGGGCGTGTCATGTTCCAATCCAAGTCACCAAACAAGGGACTTGATGGGGTTGCTGTGGTGAGCGCAATCGTGGCTGCAGAAGATCCCAAGTCTGCTGCTGCCGCACTTCGACAAGCAATTGACACTATTCCCAAGACAATGAGCCCCAGGACCAATGAGAATCAGAGCCTCGCCATCATTCTAAAGCAGATACCTGACATTGTTGCAAGACTAGCGCGTGTGTCCCCCCTGTGTCACAATATGACCAATCTGGTAGTTCAAAACTTCGCTGCGAATGTGGCTCTTATGATCGGCGCAAGCCCCATTATGGCCAATTACGGCGAGGAAGCCAAAGACTTAGCAGCACTTGGAGGAGCCCTCGTCGTGAATATGGGCACCGTAACCCCGGACGGTCTACTCAATTACACCTCGGCAATACGAGCCTATAATGAGGTTGGCGGACCAATACTGTTCGACCCTGTAGGAGCAGGAGCCACAGAAGTCCGCCGACAAGCAGTAAAGACGCTCATGAGCAATGGCTACTTCGATGTTATCAAGGGCAACGAGAACGAAATCAGGACTGTGCTTGGGGAGAGTCAAGGTCAGCAGAAGGGTGTTGATAGTGGATCCAGCACTTCCACAGAAGAAGAAAAGGTTCGGTTGGTGAAAGAACTTGCAATAAGAGAACGAAATGTCATCCTAATGACTGGAGAGGCGGACTATCTGGGTGACGGGGACAGGACATTTCGCATCGACAATGGCCACCCATTCTTGGGCAAAATCACAGGCAGTGGATGTACGCTAGGAACCACCATAGCAGCATTCCTTGCGGTGCATAAAGAGGACAAGCTTCTGGCTGCGTTGGCGGGAACCTTGATGTTTGAGATCGCAGCTGAGCAAGCTGCTAGGCGAGACGACGTCAAAGGGCCTGGGACTTTCGTGCCAGCTTTCTTGGACCAACTCTCCGTTATTGCAGTCAACGCATCACAAAATAACACCGACTGGCTTGAAGCAGCCAATGTGCAGCAACTGACAGAGAATGGCACATGGAGGACAGCATAGCCTCTGGCGCATCCGCATCATACATATCATCATGAAGCGTATATATATCTATAGTGTACATACACCAGCATACTCGTACATATCCCCAATTATCTCTTAAATCACCAACTCATCCCCCTCTCTCCCCTCCC
>NAPT01000569.1:0-19726 GCA_002927785.1 Cladonia uncialis
CTTTTATATTTTATTAAAATAAATTATTAATTTATAAATATAAAATAAAATAATAAAAAAATTGTTAAAAAAAATAATATTAAATTATAGTTATTTTTTTAAAACTAATTATTTAAAAAACTATTTAAAAGATATTTAGAATTAAAATATTATAGTATATTATTTTTACTTTTTTTATTTATAAGATATTATAATATTATTATATTTATATATATAATTTCTTTAGTTTTAAAATTAGTTATAAAAGGATTAAAAAAGTTGATTGTTCTATATAGTGCTGATTTGTATGAGAATTTCGCGTGTTACGATTACAAGCGCGAACGCCAAGATCTCGCGAAAATTTTGCAACTGCTAAATATTTCGTGTCAAGTTCCAATCCACTCAACTGGCGCTTTACGGCTCCTATCAAAGATCTCCATTGTTGGCTGTCCATAGTCCGTATCTTGCAGATATCTCTGTGATCTGCATCGATTGGTAGAGCTTCCTCCCCAGGATAGCCAAGAACAGCGGAGTCTTTATCTACGACCTAGACCAACATTAGCAACCAACTTTGGAACAGGTGACCATTCTGACCAAACGTTTCATTGGCATAGTAAACACGCGCTCATAAAAACTGGCAATCTTGATACTCAACGCTCTGTGTTGAAAAGAGTCCGATATCCTTTTGAGCAAATCGGACTTGGTTTCCAGATCTTGCAGTAGTGTTTTCCGCACCACTGACGGGCCCAGGGGCACGATGTCAATGATGTCGCGCGAGTACCGGGTCTAGTCTGCGAGCTGGGCACCTCTGAGAGGCGTGCCGAGGAAGACAATGCCCCTTGTGCAGGTGATAACGTCTCCATATCTATGTTGTTACTCGAGTGCCAGTGATGAGGCCTGGACGGGGTCAGAAGTCATAATACTTAGAAGCGCGTTGGGCATCTGACCTGCTTGATAAGGATTCCGCCCAAGCTGCGACCGATGAAGACCAGAGGCCGCTGTTTCTCCTAAGCACGATCAGCTACGTTCTAGAAGTTATCATCCTACAACTCACTTCTGGCCGTGTCCGCGCGTTGTCGAGTTCGTCCAACAGGCCGAGGGCGAAATCTACGACCGTGGCTGCAGACTTGCTGAAGGTGAGTTGCGAATCGTATCCGAACGAAAGTATTCGGGCGTACGGCAGTTCACTAGGCAAGAAGTCCTTCAACCACAGATGCCCATTGTCAGAAGTCCATGTTTTTCTGGGGGGCCCGTTGAGCCCATGTACCGCGACGACACTATATCGGATCACCGGTCAATTACTATCGGCGAGGGAACGTAGGGTGCAGCAGACGGAGGAGCGCACTCAATGAGGGTTGTATTTGTGTCTGGAGAGGACAATGTAGACAGGCCCAGTTGTTCTAAGCTTTCCGAGGCCTCGACTGCCTGGGGTGGAGGGGAAGTTGGATCGCTAAGGCCGCCAGAACTAGGCGTTCTGCTACTACTCCGCAACAATGAAAAGGTCTTATGAGAGAACAGCTTCACCATTCTTGCCTCGAATTGCTTTCCAGTGTCTTGCTGCGAAAGGATATATAGTGTATATTAGTGGGCGAACATAACACGTTGGAAAGTGATCAAGAGCATGTCAGCATGGATGCTCCAAGCCTCTCTGACTACGGCGCGCCATTAGTCGTAAACTGCCATAACCCTAAAAACCAAAAACCCCTTTTTGACCCCGGGCCGGCATAGCAGAACGGCCAGACGGCCAGCCCCGTGGAGCCCGGGGCGGATAGGCAGCCACCCTAAATTAGTGCCCGCATAGGGTCCGGGCGCAATCTCCAGGTACCCCACAGGCACACCCTATTCAACCCCTATCGTATCCACTACCTACCTACCTACCTAATAGCCGCCTACCGTATTACAGCAGAACAATACCCACATGGTCTAAAAGTCAGCTGCACCGCACGAGTTATAAGCATTAGAATCTGGTAGTGTTGGTGCTGGCTCCACGGTGCATCTACCTGTCGCTCTCAAACACCTATATTGCGGGTCTGAATTAGAAGTACGTGATTTCTAGGGCCGCTTAGATTCATTATGCGGAATCGATACTTCGGGCTTGGTAGACCCTGCGTGTGGGTTTGCCGGCGACGTTTTCTCATATTATCATTTCTCACCATATCAGTGTCATATGTTGCTGGAATGCAAGAGGCCACCAGAGTCAGATGCTGTAAAGTATAGCGTATTACCAAACTAATTAGCCTGCGACTATGCCTTCCTGTTCAAGGCGTCAAGGGCATTATAAAGTGTTGATGCTTCGGGCAGATGAACTTTTTCATAACGATATTGCGAGGGTGTAGGGATCTTGGAGACCTTCATCGTAGATACTACTATAGACTAAGTCGTAAGGCAATCATATAGCGTACCCATCAAATCATTTCTTCCATCATGTCTTCCATGCGAAGCAAATGTGTGTCATGATGTAGGCCCGTCCTTTTTGCGCTTCTTGTTCGGTGTGCCACCACTCGATACCGAAGCAGCCACACCACTGGCCAACTCATCTTCCCTCTCATCCTCATTCTCCACTATCACGATGCTGCCGTCATCAGTCGTGCTTTCTAGCGTAATCGGAGTCGGTACAACAACCCTGTTACCCTTCGCATCGATCTTTTGAAGCAGACCTTTAACCCAGGTTTGGCGGTCACCGACGGTCCAGTCCAAGAGATTGTTGAGAGCGCCTCGCATTTCCATGATCGTAGGGCCCCGTCTCAGACTGAATTCTTTAACTAGGTGCATGTGGAAGGTGGTGCTGGTGCCCTCCACGAAAGCCCAATTTACATGCAGATACGCTATCTCGCCACTGATGGCAAAAGTGTAGACCAAAGAATCCTGGTCAGCTCCACCAACCATAATGTCTTCGCCAGCAGCAGAGCGTACAGATCGGGCAGCATTGACGAGCGCTGCGTCTCCTCGCGCACATTGACCTTCTAACTCTGTGATCGACTTGTGGAGCCCGAATTCGATGACAATTGATGGATGGTAGATGCCGTGCGAGATACCAATGTACTTGTGCAACAAGTGATTAATCCGGAGTTCTTCTGTAGTGAATGCCTGTTCAGCAAGTCCGTAGCACTGGTCGGGGTTAGGGTTTTTGATTCGCTCATGCTAATCAAGGAGTTTCTTGTCGTTCTTATCGCCTCTCGTATCAACCTTTGGCAGCGAGTTTCGAAGGAAAGGCTAACAAATGTTAATATCCATCCCATCATCAGCCCAAGCACGCTCTCTCCAGAATGGATTCTCTGCCTTGTTGCCACTATCGTCTTTAACTGCGACATTGCGTGACCCTTGGGTCAGAGGAAGAAAGAACATCTCGATGAATGTCTGTTCGCTACGCGTTTTATACTTGGCTGCAAGTACCTTAAAGTCGCTAGCTTTGGTATCTTTGTCCGGCGAGCACCTTTCTCGTGCGATGCGTGCGTTTGAGACTTCCATCACAACCCGATATGTATTTATTGATTTGATGGCGAGATTTTCCATGGGCATTCTGTTCTCCACGAGTAAGACTCTGATAGAGAGCCCTTGGGTTGTAGCGGTGGAAGTGCTTTTAGTAGATATGTTGAGGTGTTTTTGAGACGAGTCTCCTGTAAGCAATTGAAGATTGGCTTGGGTCAAAAATTGAGGGGGTATCTTAAGGTTGCGCTCGCCACCATAGTCTTCTAGAAGCCAGTCCCTCTTCCTTTTCCTGCTTTAATTGGCTGAAGTGGGTGTCGGAGAGTTGGTTGATACTTGAGGATACAAACAATTACTGGTAGAGATCGGAAAAACTGTAGGCTCTTCTTGATTGTGAAGCCACAGGTTAACCGGTGAGAGGACACATGTAGTCTTAGAAGTCCGTTGCTGATAGTGAGTTTCGTCGTCGAAGGAAGGCTCGGCAGAGGTGGATTGGCTAGGAGGCAAGAGGAAGGTAGGGAGCTGGAGTAGCTCTGAGGTAGGAGGAGGTGTTGCTGGATGCGCGCAATCCTAGAGGAAGAAGTAAGAAATTAGCCGTCGTATAGCTAGAGCTTTTGAGTCAAGGGTTTACCGGTGTTCTGTGGTGATTGAATTGATGGTGAGCTGCAGCTAAAAGATTGGAGTGGTTGCTTGGAGGGTGCTGGTAATGTTTGATAATGTTAGAGGACTGAGTACTAGAAGATGTAGGGTCAAGTGGGAGGTGATGGTGGCAATGATGAGGTGAGGGGCCCCGCTCGCGGTCAGCTGGTGTGAGCCTTTTACTTATCATCGCTGTCAGGTAGTAGAGTTGAGTTGATGAAGCAAACAAGAACAAGTGTCGGCGTCGTGAAAATCATCACGCCTATCGGCCATGGTCTATCGCGTCAGTGGAACTTGCAAAGCTTAGGTAAGCTTGAACTTGAGCCTGAGCCTGAGCCTGAGCTGCGCGTGTACCTGTGCCTGAGCCTCGAGACAATTGGGGATGATGAAATCAAGAGGACGAGGATGAGAGTGAGGATGAAGATGATCTCGGAGGGGGAGAGCGGGGAAACGGGTAGAGAACGCGCCGATGCCGCCAAGTCACGTGACATTATCTTCACCTTGCAGCTCTCAAGCTTCGCTCTTCTGTGGCTATCAAAGACTTGTTGACTCTTCTACTCCAGGGAGAAGCACGAGAGTGTCGAGAGAGCCTGAGAACCTTGTCAGGTCCTGTCAAGCCCATTGTCCAGCGCGGTATTATGCTCGTTGGAAGAACACACAAGCGGACTTCCTCTCCTTAATTCTAGCTTATAGACTAACATCGCGCACTAGCTCATGGCTGTCTTTGCGCCTAACCCCAGCAATCATTACATCCCCAAGCTCCACCTCCTTCTACCCGAACTAGTCCTCCACTCCTCACACGAGGAGCCTACTGCATCTGCCTCTACCCAGCGTCCACTCTGAAGCCGAATACAAGCGTCGCCAACACCCTGGATACATCTATTGACGAACAAGGAGCACGATTCAGTCCCAGTACGAGCGGCGACTAGTATATCACGCGTGCACAGCAAGAGCATTACGAAAAGGAAAGGCTTGCATAGCAAGAAGCGGTTACAGAGGTGTACACTCGACGAATAAAGTTGGTTTTGCTTAGATGAACGAGGGACAAGTCGATGCCTTTTAAGAGGGACTACAGGCGAAGAGTCACACCTTGGGTAGCCTATAAAGGATAGCGTATCTTAGGACATGAGTAGGAAAGCAGGATGACACCTCCAGAAAATGGAGAAAAAGACCGTGTGGAGCGGTGCGGATGTGTGGCGTGTTCTTAAGCTCTTCACTAGCATGGAAGTCAAGTATCAGATCCCAGCTCTTAAAGACAGCTTTACGCTACGTTATGTGCCCCATTTGCAAGTCTCTCGCGACGTTGGATGAGTCTGAGGGGGAGAAAGAGAAAGAAGGCCTGATATATTGGGACACGGCTGAATCTTAAGCTTCGAACTCTCGCTCGCGTACGGCGGAAGATGTCTGGTGAGCGGGGGCCCAATTGGAAGTACCGGCCATACTTATGGTTGACTCCTTCCGAAATTGAGGTACGGACTGGTGACTGGGTTGTGGAATTATTTGTTTTGAGAAGATTGACTGCAAGAGCGAGGAGAAGGTAGCGTAATGAGCTTACGAAGGAAGCGTGCGTGCTGAAAAAAAGTTGACGACTGCAGACCTCTCTTTCTACTAGCATATCGTGGTCTTCAACGGGGTCTTCACGAAACTCAAGAGACTCTTTGTCGTAAGATAAAAAGGTCCCGTCCTTGACCGGAGGATTACCGGTCTTGAACGAGCGTAGCGAGAAGAGAACGGCGATATAGACCTTTGGGGCAAAGTTTTTGTCAAGGTCGCCTAGAAACCCCGGATCATCCTGGGAATAGTCATAGTCGCTGAGCGCTCTAGGTTGATGCCTTACGTGCTCAATAGAGCTTTGTAAGTCTTCTTCAAAGGCGCAAGCGAGTGCGTTTTGGGGTACGCCCGAGGCAACGACCGTGGACGGGGATGGACGCTCCAGCCTTGGGAAAGACGTAATTGTTACCACGGATCGATTCTTGGGTGCAACTTGAAGTTGAAAACATTGTTGTTGACTGAATAGTAAGGAGAGCTGAGGCTGTTCGGCTTGGAAATGGGTCGCTGCTGCGTTCCAACTCTTTCAGCTCAAAGTTTTGGGCTTTTTTTCTCAGCTTCGAAATTGTCTCTTGTTTCCCTTGCTTTGCACTTCCGAGTTTGCGTCTTAAACGTTGGTTGAGCTGGCTGGGTGAGCAAGCGGCTTTGCTGTAGGCAGTATTGAGGAAGCTGCAGCTTGCAATCGCGGAGCGAGGGTGCCAAAATGTCTCTTGAGAGGTTTTGACCATTGCTAATCCTTTTCCTTTAATTACCATGTTCTATAAAACCTCCGTTGACCACTCCGTCTGACTGATGGCGAAGCTTTGCGATCGAGAGGTAAAAGGGGCGAGAGCAATGCCATGCTGAAGCCTAAACAAGCAGTTGACCTCGAGATCGAACGGTTGGGGCGGAGAGTCCGCGATTCTCGGATGAAGACTGTCTGACGATGTAAGTACGTTTATCTATGCGGAAATAGCAGAGACATTAAGAGAGCCTACCTTGTTCTAGAGGTCTCTTGAGTACGCATTCAATGCAATTGACATGATGCCATTTCATCTCCACGCCTGATCCTTACTTTCTGTTGCTCGTATCAGAAGTTAGTAACATTACTACCGCCGTATGTCTATTCTCTACAGCCCATAATAGCGGCGTATAACCCCATGTATCTCCAAACTCCAACCCTGTACCTTTTTCAAGCAGTAGCTTTACCACCGCCTCATGCCCACGTTGTGAAGCCCATGATAGCGGCGTCCGAGCTAAGGTATCTGTAGATTCCACCTCTGCACCTTTTTCAAGCAGCAGTTTTACCACCAAATCATGCCCACATCCTGCAGCCCATGATAGCGGCGTCCGAGCTAACATATCTTCAGATTCCACCTCTGCACCTTTTTCAAGTAATCGCTGTACCGACACCTCATGCCCGTTTTCTGCAGCTAATGATAGCGGCGTCTTACCCATATCATCTTTAGATTCAAAATCTGCACCTCTTTCAAGCAGTAGCTTGACCACCACTTCATGCCCCTGTTTTGCAGCCAATAATAACGGCGTCTGGCCATATTCACTAACCTTAGATTCCAGCTCTACACTATTTTCAAGCAGCAGCTTTACCATCGCCTCATGCCCCTGCTTCACAGCCCAAAATAGCGGCGTCCGACCCCATCCGTCTTTTATATCTGGATGATGTCTATTCTTAAGTAAAGCCATAACCACTCCTGTCAGTCCAAAGTATGCCGCAAGGTGTACTCCAATCATTTGCCTTGGCACCTTTTGGCTGTAGCCAGAGTCGGCCCCGTATGACTTATGAGCTATCAGAGCTTGGGTAGAGGCGGATACCTTGGCCTCATTCCAAAGGAAATCCAGAATCGACTGTTCTGCCTTTGATGAAGCTGTACGAGCATGATGTCCCCAACTTCGCGCTGCATAACGATAAAATGGATATAGATGGAGCCGTTTTTCCAACTCTTTATCCGTTCGACAAAAGCCGCTTTCAAATGTTTTGAACGAAAGATAGGTAACACAGGTCATCGCGATGTAAGTCTCTACTTTTGGGAACCAATCTTTCGACGTTCGCTCGAGGTATTCTTGTGTAGTGTAGTGGACCAATCGAATGACATCGCTTTGAGCGTCGATGTTAATCAAGCCTGCACAGATGGAACCTATAATTCCGACGCTGGGAATGAACTTCCCATCTAAATCCGGCTTTCCAAATTGGACTGCGACCGCATGTTGGATCTCAGAAATAGAAAGTACTCTCTCTGCATAGACGGCCCAAGACAGAATATTTTTCGCCAATCGTTCACGTTTTTCCCCTTGGCTTTCAATCCGTCTCATTGCCTGCTTGTATGTCTCATCTAATCCTATAGGTAGGTTCTGCATCGCTAGTTCAATATCTCCAACCGTGGGCTCCTGAGCTAAGGAATCCATATGTAGCTGAGCAAGAAGGAACCTAATATTAAAGTAAGAACTTACACCTTCTAATAATTACAGGCTCAGACATACATGCCATCAACAGCTTTGGATATCGTAGCCTTGACTCTGTTTTGCAAGTCAGGGTTACTCGAAACAAATGATGGTAATCGTTCCATGTGGCCAGCCAAGTATGTTTGCACATCCTCGTCTTTAGCACGGATCTCCAGTGATATGCTTTCTTGGAATCTCTCTACAATCTCCGGGTTGTATCTCGAAGTTGAGAAGATATTTGCTCTCATTCTTGCTTGGAGCTCAAAGATATCAGATAAAAGTCTTGAACAGCAACCGTTAGTTACTTGGCATTCATCTAACGCGTCGACGATAATGAAAACTCTTGAATAGAGAATGCTGACAGAATGTACAATGCTTAAGATTTCATCAAGGGTTGGTCGTTTAGGTTGGTTCCTGTACTGATCATAGAGGGTTTGTACGCCGTCTGGCATTGAAGCTTGTTGCTGAGCCAGCTGTTTCAGCAAATTTGCAAGTAAGTCCTCTATTTTCTGTTCGTGTTGCCGCCGGAAGTCACAATATAAGTAAGCGATGCCAACACTGGTGTCACATTTAGATCGTGAAAAGATGTCGTCGATCACAATTGCTGTGAGGATCGTCTTCCCTGCTCCTGGAATACCGGGACAGAACAGCGTCTTCCCGGGAGTTTCCAACCACTCTTGGTACTCTGCAGAGTCTAGAAGCCATTGGCCAGTTCTGGGATGTCGCCTGCTGATGTAGTCGCTCTGCTGGGTAGCGTAGTCAATTGGTGTAAGCCACTTGAGTATATTAAGATCTTCCTCTTTGTCTAATTTGGAGCTCATTGTGGATACAATTTCATGAACTACATCTAACATTAGAAGCTTGATGCTACCCCGAGGCAGAGGCGCGAGAATGACTAACCGCTAAAGAGAGTCTCACTGAGTCTCTTCTCAGCCTCCACCTTGTTAGGATGAATTTGAGAAAGGAGATCTTTCGCGTATGCGGCTGCCGCCATTGCTGCATATCCTTGCCACTCATAGTCCTTGTGGGTATCTGAGTAGTCGCATATACCACGAACAATCAGACAAGGAAAGTGGTTCACTAGCCCTGCCGCTTCCATTTCAAAACATAGTACGTCCTTCTCCTCTACGAGTCTGTCCCGAACTATGGCGTCCTTCATCAACTGGTTTGACGAAGCAATCAGTCCGTAGTGAATTGCCGGGTTATTCTCATATTCGGTCCGGTTTGGTCGAGGTATCAAGCTTGATTCATCAACACAGACTTCTGCGCAGCTCGCTAGCTTCGCTTCGCCCTCTGGGGGATGAGTGACTCCTGCCTGGTACAACCTGTCGATACTGGGACGCTTGTACTTCCGCTGTAGTCTTGGATATTTTTGGAGAACGGTATTGATTGCCTCCTCAATGTCGTGCCCGATCATCTCATACTGGGCCTTGACTCCACTCACTGCTGCCCGTAAGACAGTTGGTGGCTGATCTAAGAACCTTGTATATTCGAAGTTCTGATCTTGTATAGTCTTGCCAAAGTCGAACTCGAAGACACCGCTCTCCCCATCGCGAGGAGCGCCGACCACGATATCGCCCAGGCGGATGTCATGCCTTTTACTCGGGGCACCGCCGGCGATGCCAACCATTAGACCGATTCTGATATTGGGAAAACTATGCACCATATCCCTTGCAACGCCTGCAGCAGTGCTTAAGCCATACTCGCCGTCTGGCAAGACAGCAATAACGACATTGTGTTTGCCAACTCGGCCTAGGGTATAATTGTTGTTGTCATTGCCAGACACAGTCGGCGGTTCGTGCTTTTCATCAAGAAAGGCTTGCGCGGCAACATATTCTGTACTAAGGGCGGAGATCCAGCCGACTGTGTAATCTTTAGGATCAGACATGACTGGTTTCAGGGCTCTATAGAGGCAGGACAAGTGGAAAATAAATATAGATGAACGTACTTCTGGCTGCAACGCAAGAGCCTGTAAAGGATAAAACAGAGAATGGGATGAAATGGAGAACGCGATGAAATGGAAAATAGGATGAAATGTAGAAATTGCGACAGCACCAGCCTCATGGGCTGATACTAACGGGGCGCGGGCTCCTGCAGAATAGTCAGCAACTGGCACTAATTCAATTGGTGGTTGGTGCTCAATGGCATCATCATAGCGGGGGGATAGACCCGACGCAGTGGTAATAGCACATCCGTTCCTGCTCCACTGTCCCTTTCGCCTATCAGGATTCGTTTTCTGCGCTTTCTGCTCAGTACTTGCACAGCGGTTTGAACCGTAAGCTTGCCCTACCTATCCACGCCTACCGGTTATTCATCCATGTCTAAATAGCTCAGCCATCACACCCTCGTTCCTGTCGCTTAGACGGAATGTCCCCAGCGCTGAGCTTGCGCTCGTTATAGAGCCAATTTGTCGCAATATATACCCAAATAGCACTGCCATGATAGGCGGCGCGCGCTTGCCTTTTTATTGCAACACAATTGTATCAGCATCGGTATGCTGATAGTTTCGAGAATTGGGGGCCTAGAGTGGGGGCTTAGAGTGGGGCCTTAGAGCTGAGGATTCGGCCAACCATTTATGGCGCGCGCATAGACCCTAGAAACCCAAGAGACCCAAAAATCTCGCTGGAATATACAGTCTTTTCAGGCTTTAAGCAGGGGGCATAGGGGCCTAATAGCTGTAGTATAAGTGACCTATGACTTTGTAGTCAAGCTATGTAAAAAGACGATAGCTATAGGGGCTACCAAGTCCGAAGAGTAATCGAGTACTAATGTCACATAAAGGAATCAGGATGGATTAGGCCTTCTTCAGGCAATTATGCATTATTCAGGCATACAAGGCGCTTTTGCAGCGACCATAGATAAATCTATGTTGTAGTAGTAATATGTAAGATGGATGAAGTAGCGCTGCGCGCGAGCTCGATTATCTAGCTAATGATCGCCCGGGTAAGCCCTAGCCCCAGCTCTTGATATTAACTATTAAAACATAGATCGCTATAGTGATCTCGTGATAATCAAGACTAGAACTAGAATTATAATAATTTACTAGTAAATAATTAAATTAATAATAAAATTATTTTATATTATTTTATATTTTTTATTTTTACTTTTATTAAAGAAAATAAAGATTAAGAATTTCTATTAATTAAAATATATATATATATATTTTCATAGTTTTATATATATTTCTTAATAAGATATATTATTAATAGATTTATATATAAATTAATCTAAAATATCTTTAAGTAGTTATAAATACGTTGATATAAAGTAGATATCAAAAGTTTGTTAATATCAGTACGGAATTGTTTTTCAGCGCTCGGAGTTGGACCGACCGCCAGAAAAATTCACCTATCAACCGTATAGCCCCTGAGAGATACCCTAGAGTTAGGTCGCCTAGGTGATTGGATTAGTCCCTAGAGTCGTGTTTCTCGAGCCTATATCTTGCTGCCTGGGGGACCAGCTTTAGGGTCCTCTAGGCACCAGCCCTATAGGGTTGCACGATTGAGGGGTGTATGGTTGATAGGTGACCCTTCATCAGTCGCGTTGATCCCGCAAGCTTCCTTCGTACCCTGCAGAAGGGTCCAGTACCTGCACAATTTCCAATACTCATATGTGATGTATTACGTTGATGTTCTCGAGCAAGGTACGAAGTCAAATACCGCTTTGATTCCAGACTTTAAGTACTTTTAGTGGGAGAAAACTGGCACTGTAGAAGGGTGGCAAGAGAAGAGCTACTACAGTTGGTTTAGAAGAATATGATGAAGCATCCACAATTTATGCTGACTGCTGCGGAGGTATGATGAGCACCATACCCATATCGTGTAAGTAACACACTTTTCGGCAAATGTTGACAAGGCTGGATGATGTCAAACAGATTTTTTGCTTCGGAGGCACTCTTATCATCTAATACCTTCCGGCGAACCCTATCTACTCGATATATGATCCCAGATTATTTCTGGACTGATGCTTGCCAACGGTCTAATGGATTTTTCGGCTGTCAAGATGCATGTGATGAGGAAGGGAAGCTCAAAATCCACAGTATTGATATAGCATCGTCCAATCCACACAGGCTCTTGCTTACAGTAGACCGCAGCCACATGGTTTCGAATCTTGGTAAAGCAGGTTGAGACTAGTGGAGGTACCAATCAGCACGCATATGAATGGTATGAGATGGGGTTCTTTACGAGGTGGACATCAAAAGGCGGACAGATTTTGTTTTGCTTTGATATCCCTCTGATGCTACGCGATCGTCTCCAAACCCTCTTTCTCTCGCCCTCGATAATGCCTAAGCTGTCAGATGTTTATTCACCACATGTGCTGGTCATTGATGAGATCATCAAGCTCTTTGATAGATCAGTTTGGTCTCTTCGAGACGTTGTCAGAGCGACTGAAAAGGTGAAGCTGCCCAGCTATACGATTAGTAAAAGAGAGGCAGTTGACAATCATTCCCAGAACCGACCAGGTACTGTACAACAGGAGCCTAACTTCCCATTGCTTCATGATCTTGCACGGCACACGATCCACTCCTCCGAATCCCTTGACGTTGCGATCGACACCATGACCGGTATCCTTGGTCAACATGAATTGTTCTTGGATGCGGGACGGTCTTATATCGACATCGATCCGATTGTCCTGCGGCGTACTAGGCGACATCTCCTCTTTCAAATCCAGATGATGCGAAGCTTGAGGGCTCGGTCCAAAGCCAATGAAGCAAGATTGCGTAATGAAATTGACTTGGTCAGTAGGAGGGGGACAAGTGGCCGGCCAATATTGACTTGAACTAGGCTTTCAACACGATCGCACAATATGATAGCAAGACCATGGTCAGGATCAGTGGAGCCGTACAAAATGACAGTGCTGCAATGAGGACGATCGCGGTCCTGACCCTGACATCTCTGCCGGCAACCTTTGTCTCTGTATAGAAATTCAGTCTCCCATGTCAGGTCCTCCAGCAGCTGACGGCCATGTAGGCGGTCTTCGGTATGACGTTCTTCAATTTCTCACCCGGGAACGAAGCTCATCCCGAGGCTTGGGTGGTTTCGGAGAAGATTTGGATATATTGGGTGATCTCACTTCCGCTTACAATCGTCACAATTTTGTCTTGGTTCACATGGCAGAGGATATTTAGAAGGAGGTGATTGGCTTTTGTCCTCTGCTTACAGCGAATAGAGATGAACGTGTCGGCTCGTACGATCGTAGCATTTGATTTTTGAGAGGGCGGTATTCTTTCGTTTGTAACTGCCATCTAGATAAATACCGCTGCTGGTATGACCCATGTTTCTTATCGTATAGACGGAAAGGGGTTTCGGCAATGGGCCTTCGTTCCCTATCGTGGCCAATGGCATGCGTTTAGACTAATGGTAGCGACGAGTAGGTACCTAGAGCTGAGGATTCGGCCAACCAATGAATTCATGTATAGCCTCATCTTGCCGCTTTCCAATCTGACCAGAGGAGCACTAACTTCTAGAACTTGTTTTCTAAGTTTTCGTCTAACAACCTTGAGCTAAGCGAATAATTGACCTTCAACTGGGGCTGTAACCTCAAGGCTGGTGAACGAGCAGTGGCCAACTATTTCGCCAGTGTTAGTCTCTACGACTTCGCCAGTGACTCCCCACTGCAGTGGCTTAGATGCTACATCAGTATCTCCTTCAGGTGGGTGACAAGCGGCACTAATAGCGGCACTACAATTTGCCGCAAATGGCATACCACTGGGGTACCTGCGGAATCCATGAGCAATTGCAATGAGAGGTAGTATTGATCCAAAACCGATGCCGAAGATGATGGCGATACTAGAGTATCCACACGTCGAAATTGATGCTGTAGGGTCCTCAACTCCTGTGGGATCAAGAACCGTAACCCGAGCGAGGAATATCGACTGTGACACTAGCCAGTGAAGGAGACTGGAGGTAACTGAAAGTGGGATGCTGTAACGGTAGGGTAGCTGTAGCCAATACGTGCTTCTCTGTTGACCCTTTGGTGACGTGATCCGTAGGGTCTTGCGGTGGTGAGCAAAGCCGCTCCACTCTTTTACCAGCAGCATCGATGTAAAGAGGCCGTTGTAGGTTAGATAGAGAAAGGATAGAATAAGCTGCGGGCTGTTAGAGATTAGAACCATAAGCAAAAGATAACCCTCTTGTGCCGATTCGTTATATTGCTGTGTTGGCCAACGCCCGCTGGTAATTATAGACTCTGCAGTGACAGTGCCAAAGCCCAACGACCAAAGATAGGATATAGATCTACTGGGTAAAAGAGGACTCATCAATCCCAGATGGAGTAGGAATGAAACCACGGACAGAGCCATAACAAAGCTGTTCTGTTACTACATAGAATCAGACGAGAAAGAAGCGGGTTACTCACAGACCGTTACAAAGAACCCATCGCTTTTTACTTGCAGCACTAAACCAGAATTTTCGGCGCCCCAACCAGAGCAGCGGTAGAGGACCCCAAAATTCGTCCGTCTGCCAAGTCCGTTGATCCCAAGTTCGTTGATCCCAAGTTCGTTGATCCCAAGTTCGTTGATCCCAAGTTCGTTGATCCCAAGTTCGTTGATCCCAAGTTCTTTGATCCCAAGTTCCAGGAGATCCTTGCAAGTTTCTTACCAGCAGCGGCCCAGGATACCTCTTCATCGCGTAAGATTCTTTATCAGCTATACAATTTCCGACGGTAAATCTGTCCGGTGTCTCAAGGAACGAAGCGATTGCATCTCCTAGCGTCACAAGAGGCTCCGAGCCTTGCTTCCATGCAATCCAAGCCATACAACTCATTTTGATAAAGTTGCAAATAATTACAACTATCATGAGTATGGCACTGAATTGCAACTTGCACTGCTCTTGGATTTGCTCGCTTAGACACTAGCGGTATCAGGCATTAGCATATCTTTATCGGAGAGAGATGTTTAAGGAGAGGGTCTTACATATTGTATATCCCACTCTTTAAATACCCAGCTTGATACATTGGATGCCGCACTTTGGACATCACACGTCGCAACATCGGACGCACAGATCCACTTGTCTGGGCTGTCGCTCTCTATACGATCCTGGAATCCCGGCGTAACCGGTCCAATCACGATATCAAGGGTTTCTTCGTTGGTGACATGTTCTTCCGTTGCATTATAGGAAGACACAAGCACAATATCTCCCCGGTTGGAGTTGATCGATCCAACGTAGGCTTCAAGGCAAGCCCGGGGCTCGAGCCTCTCAAGCATAGAAATATTGCTTGCTAGTTGCTGATAAGTGCTGTTATCGAATGGTTTGAATGGAACTCCAACAGCAAAATCGGCTGTCACTACCCAGACATAATATTCCCGACTATATAGCGTAGAGAGGACAGCACTGTTCCAGAATAGATGTAGCGGTATCGATGAGATAGCGAGCGCCCACCAAAGAATGATGCGAGACCATGATATCCTTCGGAGATTCTTAAAACTCGGTATCCCAATATCCAGCCAGATACATTTCCGATGAGCTCTATCAATCTCACTTCGGGTTGGGGAAGAAAGGCATTGCATAGAATAATTGCTTGCGCCGAGTAGTAAGGTACTCAGTCCGTTGATGATGAGGTGGAGCCAGAACCCAAGTCTTGAGGTAGAGTTACAGTCCCCAACTTGCAAGGTGCCAAGACCGTCTAGTGTTCCGAATTTCTTGATACCCCATATCGTGGCAGTTAGATTAATCACAAGGACCACGGCGCTTGTCCAGGCGCAGCACATCACACCAAAATGATACCCATTGAGCTTTCGCCATACTTCGCGCACACGACGGTACCGTGGTGATAGAGAGATCGAAATAAAGATTCGGCGAATTGGCTGCAGAAATTTAGGTAAACTCAGACGTTTTTTGATCGAATCTTTCTTGCAACTGCTTGGATTGATGGCTCC
Organism: Cladonia uncialis; assembly: GCA_002927785.1. Taxonomy (NCBI): domain Eukaryota; kingdom Fungi; phylum Ascomycota; class Lecanoromycetes; order Lecanorales; family Cladoniaceae; genus Cladonia; species Cladonia uncialis. Next base: position 15,908 of record NAPT01000569.1, read on the forward strand.
AGCCATATTCGAAGTATTGCAACAGTTATACCCTTTTATCCTGCGACGGAAGGTCCAAAGGCTTCATGAGTATTCCATCGCTCTCTGGAGCAGTGCCACTGTTGTGAACGAAATCATGCCCCATCTATGTTCAATGTCCCATTGAACAACTTGCTTGAGTCTTTGCGCCCAGATATCTTGTAACAAGAGCTTATATCTTTCCTTTATATGGACTTCTGAGGCTGTGCGAGATGTACTCCTGAGGCAGAGCGATATGTACTCCTGAGGCAGTGCGAGATGTACTCCTGAGGCAGAGCGATATGTACTCCTGAGGCTAAGCGATATGTACTCCTGAGGCTAAGCGATATGTACTCCTGAAGCTATGCGATATGTACTCCTGAGGCTGTGCGACTCCCTGTGACTATCGCAATGCTCACACATTTTACTTTAGGCAGCAAGGTGAGATAAGCCAATCAGTTGTCTGCGCCTAGATGCCCCTACGGGTTGAAGCCTAGCGTGTTTTACGGATATGTATGAACAGGTGTCCGCATGGAAAAGCGTTTCATTACCGGCAGCTTTGGGGCTGATGCTCGTCGCCTTGACTGTAATGGTTATTAGAGACTTAAGTACTGGCCCGGATGAAAAGTCATCATTCCATCCTGTGGCACACATTTCCGCCATGTGGGTATTAGCGTCAGGATTCTAGGATCTTCCACCACCATTGCTTGCCACCATCAGGTGTAAAGCCATCATGCATATCAGCAGCCCCATTCCCATAGATTCTAGATCCTGAGGCAGGCAATGCAGTCACATTCGGGTCCATCTTGCAGCTCAGCACCTGCGACACATCCTCAGTCAAGGTTCATCCCTGCAAAGTACGGGGCTATGATTTTGGCGACGGCAATTCGGAGGATGAAAGAACAGAGGAAGGCCAAAGCAAGGCTTAGTACCATGATCCTTAGGTGTAGTGACAAGTCAATTTGCCTTCACAGAACCCCCTGTCTCGTCATGTTTTTTTTAGCTGTAACCTTCTTAAGGGCTGAAGAGCTTCCTGTACTGCTTGATTCATCCGAGCCAATCCACCTTGTTCCAAGATGACCGTGGGTTACAGCACTCTCAAATCGTCAGGCAAGTCATTCTATCTCCTATGACATGCAGATTTGGTGTGTTTTAGTGATAGCCTTAGGTCCAAATCCATGTGCTAGGATCACAGGTGGATACCGACAACATGGTTCTCAGCCGCAGGATCCCTACCAAGATCGCCCACGAGATCCGCAGCGAGATTCGCAGCGCAATGCTCATCCTCAGTCGCAGCAGAATCCTACTCAATCAGAATCTGGACCATGGAATGGCGGTGTTCATTCGACCTAGGATAACCAATGATGATTGTGATGGTGATTAGAGCCGATGCAGGACCCCGTGCAGCCTGAGGCTACCAAATTCCTTGCTCGGTTTCGAAAGCCAGATTCTTCCCAACATTGAGCTTCCTTCCCCCCCTTTCAACTCATTTCTTTCGCTTGGAAGCAACGCTCATAACTAGCTATACACCATCCGATCCACTGGAGCCTCTAATGATAAGAATATCATGTGGTCGCTATCGCCAATATTACTGTTGCCAAATCCTGAGTTCTGGCTTGGCATGGAAAACAATGGGATCCCAGCAACCACCGGTCGCCTATGGCAACCACGGGCTATGTAGCTTCCTATTGGCCAATGGAATAGAATATCAATAAAGTTTTGACTTTTCAACCTTCCAACTGTAGACCTTCTAGAAGGTAAAGTTTGAGTTCCTAATTTTTATCCTTAAGTTTGTATTAAATCTATAGATCGATGGATAAAGATATATCTAATCTACGACTGACTTATATACTATTAGTAGCTTAAGCCACAGCTAAAAAATACAAAAGGGTTGTTTGTTCCTGCTGTTGATCAGGTCTTTCCGATATCTGGATGAAAATCAGATCAAGCCAGAGTAGTCAGACTGTCAAGCTGGTTCTATAATAGTCCTTGCTAACGATCTCGTCCTTGGCCGCGATCAAATCAGCGACATCCCAATTAACCCATGCAAAACGACCAGCAAGGAAGCGTGCTTCTTCGCTGGATGCCCAGGCAATGAAATCTCCAGCGAGCTTGGGGTCAGTTGGGGGAAAGACACCATCAAGTCCTGACTTAAAGCCCATGGCGGTTTTAACAGCTCCAGGGTGGATAGAGATGAAGCGGGCAGTGGTCTCTGGAATATCAACGGCAATGAGTTCGGACCAACGAGCCAAAGCAGCTTTGCTGGCACCATAGGAGGAGAGGTGGGGCACACGGACGGAGTAGGCACCGATAGTGTTGAGGGAAATCACGACAGCTGGGGTACTTGCCTTCAGCGCCTCGCGGTGGCGAAGGAAGGACTGGGTGACCAAGGCCGTGCCGTAGACGTTGATGGTGAATGCCTCCCAGTACTCATCGAGGTCAGCTTCGATGAAGTTGGTAGGTGTTGCCATAAAGCCAGCATTGTTGACGAGGACGTCGGGGGAGACAGTGAGCGAGTCAAAAAGCTTCTTGACGTCACTCTTTGAGGAGATGTCAACCTGGTAGAAGCTGACTCTGGTGTCCTTGAAGGACGCCAGCTCATCGGCAGTTGATTTGAGCTTGGCCTCGGTACGGCCAACCAGGATTATTTCAGCAACTCCGGCCTCAGCGAACGACTTGGCGATAGCAGAGCCAATTCCATACCCGCCACCAGTGATCAGGACGGACTTGCCAGCGAATTCCTTTTTCAAAAGTGCAGGGCCGGCCCGTGGGTAGGGGTCCAAGTGCTGCTGGATGGTCATGTTGAGGTAACGAGGTAATGACGGGGGTTGAGTTGAGACGAGGTCAGGTGATCTGGAGAGAGAGTATTGTGGTGTGGATTGTGGACGAAGTGGTGGTGTTTATACGAAGATACAGAACGCCGCATAGTGGAGGAGCGGCGTGCAGCCTGGAGTAGCTTTCTATGAGAACTAAAAGCATCCTGATAGTACAAAGTGACGAAGGCGATAGCCGATAGTCACGCCACTCTAGACCGAGTGATACGGTCATGCTGCATCAGCCAAGGTCGGCATGATAAATCACACCGTCCAACTAGAAACCCCCCCCTGAACCCCTGAGGCCTAAAGGGTCAAGGAGATAGAGATAATCAATAATACAGGGATGTCCTGCCCCTGCATCAAACGGCATGCGCTGACCTGCGGTTGAGAGATAAGCACTATATTATTTCCCCTGCGTAATTAGGAATCAGTAATCACACATATGGTTTTGATATGCTACAGTAGTACATCAAGAGATGCAGAGAGTCAAAGTCGTAGTCGTAGTCGTAGTTGTAGCTGGACCCCTCCGATCAACTATCATAAACGCACACAAAGCTTCAACAACGAAGTTCGACACAAATGTATTGCGCCAAGGCTTGTACAGCTTGCTCAGCTAGATAGATTTCATCGTAAAGATATTGATTTCCAATCGATATGTAGAAAGTTGTCGTGGTTTATGAATTTGCTGCCAAGCCTTTTGGTCTGGATAGTAATCATAAATGATTTCTGGCGCGGACTAACACAGTATGTAATCAACAATCAACCCGCGCTACCTGCTTACCGTGCTTATTGCCATGACCAATTAAGGTGTGCTACAGCGTAGAGACGTTGGCAAGCTTAGATGATAAGCTTAGATTGTGAGCTTATAAGGGTCCGTACATGCTGCTCCAACACCCTTCTCATTTACATATTAAGTATTGTATATTAACTAGGCAGCAACACACACCATCAAAAATCCAAGTTGAATCTGCCAATCATCACCCATCACCCCTGCATCCCCGCCGCC
>NAPT01000056.1:0-72068 GCA_002927785.1 Cladonia uncialis
ATATATTTTATTATATATTATATATTATTATTATATATATTAATATATTTATTTATTAAATATATATAATAATTTTAAATTTTTTTATTTTAAATTTTATTAATATTATAATTTTTAGATTTTTTAAATTTATATTTTAGAATTTTATATTCTATCTGTAATAATATTCTGGATAGAATTGTTTATATCAATTCTATAGATAGATTTCAGCTATACGATAGTGATATGCTTGGGGTCATACGACAGCGACATAGCTATATAATAGCGATATGGCTATAGCTAGCTACTAGCTATACGACAGCGATATGGTTATAGCTAGCTACTAGCTATGCGACAGCGATATGATTATAGCTAGTAGCTAGCTATGTAATAGTGATATGGCTATAGCTAGCAGCTAGCTATGCGACAGTGATATGATTATAGCTAGCAGCTAGTTATACAACAGCGATATGGCTATAGTTATGTTTAGTAGGATCACTGCGCTATCTACACTATCTACACTGCCTGCGCTGCCCGCACTGCCTGCGCTGCCCGCGCTGTTTGCGTGATCCACCACCACCTACTACCATCCACCAACTATCACTATCAATGCGATTAGATAGCCTGCGCAAGCAAGAGCATTATCAAGTTAGATATGGCGAACAATCCTACAATATCAGAATGTTATCATATGGCTGCTAGCAGTGTATATAATCGTTGCAGTGCTAGGGAATCGTTGAGTACGGAATTGTTGAGTAGTTGCTGATGACTCAGTGATTTAGACCAATCAGCTTGCCTCCTCTTAAGGAATCCTTAAGCATTCCGTTGATTTCTAATGCTAGTAATCTATTATTAAGAATAGTGAGGTACTGGTAGCAAGGTACTGGTAGATAGTAGTAGTAATAGTAATAATATGCGCGGTAAGCTCGTTTAATAATTAAAACAGGGGACTGTTCGGATCCAGGTCGGAACCTTTATGGACACGCTAAAACCGCAGTCGCCTTAACTACCTTCGTCGGGTCTATATTCCCTTCCTCAAAATTGTTAACATTCTGCAGGGTTGTCTGCGCGATAGCCGCCAAGGCCTCTTGCGTAAAGAAAGCCTGATGTCCGGTGACAATAACATTTGGAAAGGTCAGTAGATGTTGAAACACGTCATCTTTAATAACCTCATTCGAGAGATCCTTGAAAAACAAATCGCTCTCCTCCTCATACACATCCATCGCCAGCCCGCCCACATGACCGCTCTTAAGAGCCTTAACCACCGCCTCGGTATCGATCAGCGCGCCGCGACCGGTATTGATTAGCAAGAAGCTCGGCTTCGCCAAGGCTATGGTGTCTGCGTTTATCAGATGTCGCGTCTGCGACGTTAGCGGGCAATGCAGGGTGATAACGTCGGCGCGACGGATCAAGTCATTGAGCTCGACGTAAGAAACCCCCATCTGCTCGACCTTAGGGTCATGGTATACGTCCGTAGCCAGTACAGTGCATCCAAACCCGAGCTTGAACGCCTTAGCAACGAGCGAGCCGATGCGGCCTGTCCCAATCACGCCAATAACCTTTCCATGCAGGTCACGCCCAACCAGCCCGTCTAGGGTAAAGTTGTCTTCGCGCACGCGCACCCACGCGCGGCAGATCTTGCGATCGAGTGCCAACAGCAGCCCGACAGTGTATTCAGCGACGGCGTAGGGGGAGTAAGCTGGCACCCGCACGACAGTGATACCGTGGGCCTCAGCGGCGTTGAGGTCTACGTTGTTGAAACCGGCAGCGCGCAGGGCGATTAGCTTGGTTCCGGTCCTGCTAATTTCAGCCAACACGGTGGCGTCGAGACGGTCGTTAACAAAGACGCACACGGTGGGAAAGCCTGCGGCGAGGGCAACTGTGCTAGCAGTGAGGGTTTGCTCGAAGAATACGAGCTGGTGTTTGAAGGATTTGTTGGCCTGCTGGAGATAGGCCTCGTCGTAGGACTGTGTACTGAAAACAGCAATTTTCATCGCTGCGGTTTTTCGTTTAGGCTATATAAGAAGGCTGAAGTCAGATAGATAGTGATGTGGGATGGTACGAAGAAAGTGTAGAACGATGGGGATTCTGATTGCACTGGGGAAATGGTAGCTTAGGGTGATTGACTAGGCTTTTTTATAGTCAGCTTGCAGCGATCTCATCAGATGATAAAGGGAGTGGCGTGACTGTGGTAGTCGAGGTAGTGAGCTGACTCACGGCTGTTCACCTTCCTGTTACGGAGTTGTACCACTGTCTTGTACTAATTGACCTAAAGATCATGGCGAGACCAAGACACCATGGCGCCACAAATTGCCATGGGGGTAACCGACTAATCACGTTATTCACATAAAATATACAATAGCTTCATGTCGTCTAATCACGAATCAGTGGAAACCTTAGGTCTGGTACGTTTCAGAGAGAGCTGGGAACATTGAAGCATTAGTGTTTTATTTACAGATTGGCACGCAGTTAATTACGGAATGAATGTTCTGAGCCTCTCGCTCCGCATACTTAGGACGCCTTGGGCGGCCGAGCGTTGGCTGCTGCTACGTAATGGCCCCAAGAAATCAGCTCCTTGCTGCAGTCGTCGCGGTCGATGATACATTCAATCAAGGTAGGGCCATCTTTGTGCACAGCAGCTTTGCAAATCGCGACCGCTAACTCTTCCCCATTACTCGCACGGTAGCCTTTCGCATGGCCGTTGCCCCCGTTGAAGGCTTCAACCAGCGCCGCATAGTCCCAATTCTGGATATTGTTGTACTGACCGTCGTGTATCTCCACCTCAATGGTATAGCCATGGTTGTTGACCAAGAACAGAATGATGGGTAGCTTCAGACGAACCATCTGCGAGACCTCCTGCGCCGTCACCTGAAATGAGCCGTCGCCAACCAGGGCAATAACCTTTCGGTGGGGTGCCCCGAGAGCGTAGCCGAACGCTGCGGGAACTGACCAGCCAATGTGACCCCACTGCATCTCGATCTCGAACCGGCTACCCTCTGGTAAATTCATCTGGATCCCGTTGAACCAAGAGTCGCCTGTCTCCACTAGTAAGGTTGTTTGGGCCGTGAGCATCGGCTCGACTTGACGCGAAATCTCGCCCCGGCTAAGCGCCGATTTTGGGTTAACGGTGCGTGCCTGGATGGGGGTTGGGCGGAGACGAGCGTATTCAATCATAGTAGTATTATTATAACTCACCCTTTTCGCGAGTCCCGACAGAAAGTCGGCTAGTCGAACACGATTGAAAGCGGCACCGACGCCACTTACATGATCGAAATCAGCAGTTAAGACACGTCCACCCTTAGGTTCCGCTGTCCAACCCATGGTGCTATAATCAGTAAAGACCGTCCCGGCCGCGAAGATGGCATCAGACCAATCGACCATAGTGTCGGCCCCGAGCGTGCTGACCTCGCCCCAAAAGATGCCAACAAATTGTTTGTGTTGCTCCGGGAAAAAGCTTTTGGCCCCTGGCATAACAGCCACTGCGCAGCCAATGGCGTTGGCAAGTTCCAGAAACGAAGCCTCGGCACCTGCGGCTCGAAGCTGGGGCCCGACGAGAAGGACTGGCTTCAGCTTGTTGGCCAGGAAGGACAGTCCGTATTCAATGGCCGCGGTGAGCGTCTCAGGGTCACTGACGGCAGGGCTTGTCACCGCGCTGATTGGGCCGGGCGGAGCACATGGGGTACCAGCCATATTGGTGGGAATTTCAATATACGCGGGCTTCTTGGCCAGCAAGGCGCTTCGAAGGGCATGGTCGATCAAACGCGGGGCGTCTTCTGCTCTCTCCAGGGCAACAGCGGCGCACGTGATTTTCTTGGCCATCTCCAGCTGATACTTGAAGTCATGGATGCCGAGCGTATGATGAAGTAGATGAAATGCACCGGCGTCGTTGGTATTGGGTGAACCACTGATGAGAATCACAGGGAGATTCTCTGCAAAGGCCCCTCCGATCCCATTGAAAGCTGAAAAGGCCCCAACGCTGAACGTCACAACGCAGGCAGCGGCGCCCCTGGCTCGAGCATAGCCCTCGGCAGCGAAAGAGCAGTTAAGCTCGTTGGCGCAATTGACTTGCTCCATGTGAGGGTTCAGCAATAGTTTGTCCAGCAAGATGAGGTTATAATCGCCAGGCACGACGAAATGATGCTTCAGACCAATCTGCGTCAAACGCGTCGCGAGGTAGCTTCCGACGGTAGCCATGGCTATTTATTTGCCTCGAAATATCATAAGAGTGGGTGGTAATCACAATGTCGAGGGGGGTAAGAGATTCTTGATGTCTGGGTATCGCACCTAATCATGTGCGAGAAGACATCCTATTATACTGGCAAGCCTTTTCTGATACGATTATCTATGTCAAAAACGGGATATTCAATGAATCACATGTTGATGGAGTCACTCATCTACTTCGGATACCCCAGACACTTGTTGATTATCAGGACAAGTGTGGCGTGACTCTGGTTCGAGTGGGGTTAACAGAACGGACCCTGAACGTAGAGTGGCTCAAAGGCGACAGGAGAAACTGGCATGTTTATGGCGTGATGTTTACAGCGTGATAACACTGCGCAATAGATTGGATCGGTTGGAATTTCTTGAACTTACCTTGACCTTCAGTGTGACGGGTTTTTATCGGGTTAAGTACAGGTCAGAGTAGGTTTTTCTACGCCGCGGAACGGTGCGGGTTAAAGCCCGCTGGGGCGGGGTTGGGGCGGGTTGGTTAATTTTACAATAGGTATAAATTATCTTTCAGGATACTAACAGGCGTGATCAAGATAACACTAGAAAAATATACTTTCAAGTATAAATATATTTTTGATCTTTGGATGCTCGTGGGAAGTCGTCTTGATATGAGCTCGCTCGCCCAACTTGACTTGCTGGTGTTGAATGGCAATAGCCGTATGCTGACTAGATCTCCTATCTAGCAATGTGGAACTGACATTGTTCAATGGGTGGAGAGGTTGTGACTATATATATGTGGATGGTAGCAAACTTGGCGTGTTCGTAGTCTGCCTATGAGAGCCGAAGTACTTGGCAGAACAGGTTACATTTAATGGCTAATACCTTTGAAGTTATGGCGGAGATGGCGAGCGTAGCGCCTACAGCGTAAAGCACCTTTTCATTCGCCTTTGACCTTGGTCTCGGTTGACAGACCTACGCCGTAGAGGAGGATAGTACTACTGGTGAGAGCGTCTCTTTGCTAAGCTAAAGGCCCTTGCACTTGTGCCAGCTTTTGTCTTTTCGGTCGGGACCTACCTCGGAACGTACGTTGGATTGTTGCGAAAAGCTTTTTCCTGTAGTTTTATCCCCTGAGTTACACACTAGTTGCTCTAAGAAAGCATCACAAAATTCTTTTCGTTCAGTATGGGTTTGTTCTGCGTTCTAGGCTAGCCGGCCAGTCTGGTGGTGACTTGTTCTGTGAGTAGGTGCCCGTGTCTTGTCCAACACGACCGTAGCTAAACCCGACTTTCTAGGCTTCTGCAAAGCAGATAACTGCCCCGATCAATCTTAACAATCAGAGCTACGAGCCGAGTCAATAATAAACCGCCATGCTTTCTTGGGCATCTTGCACCTGGCTATCTTCACCAACACCGTGCTCTACCAAGAATTGCCTCTTGTAAAAGGCATTGTCACATTTATCCACGTGCTTGGACTTTTTGCTTTTGTTATCGTGTTTCGCTGTATACTTTCAAGCGCAACGCGTACAAATGCGCGACCCGGAAGTACGCTAGGCGGCTGATCGACCTCATTGTGTGTAGGGTCATGGCTACCCCGGGCACCGCCTCATCCGTCTTTACCGAGTCCGAATCCAACGGCTGGCCTATCACCAGGTTGGTCTGTCTTGTCGGCTTGTGCGGACCTCTGCCATACCTGTCTGGTGCCGATTCGAGCGTTCACAGGGCAGAAGAGCTGAAGGACTCCGCCTAAGATCATCCTAGGTCCATGTTGGTTACTTCAATCACAAATTACATCAGCTCTTTTATCATTGTTAGTACGTTCTCCTTCATTGATTGTTCCAATCCCAGACGCCGACCCAGTATCAATCTTAGTCACGTTCATATTCTGCCTTGGCGATCTTGAAGCTGTGGTAGAGACTCCTACGGGTCAGCCGTATATCGCGGTCGTTCTGAACGCAACGAAATTCGTTGCTGCAGCAAAGGCACTTGTGGTTGTTATCTTTCTCTCGTATTGTCATATTCTCTCAATGCCATCACAACAATTTCAAGGCACCCTTGGTAAGCCCCAGCCAATTTATGCTCCCAACCCGCAAGGAGGAACCCTGGCTCAAGGTCAAGCTTAGGTCATTTGGTCGTGAATAGGGGCCTCCGTATAGCTCTTGGCTTTCGCAGGTGCGCCCTGGTTCGGACGCGGACGTGTGAATCTTTTGCTGCACCCTTGGCGGCCTCCAACTAATGGTCGATAGGCCGGGTTAATGCGATGGCAACCCCTATTGTGTTCACCATCTGTCTTATCTCCATTGCAACTGGAAGCGAGATGGCTTATGGTCCTTTTGTATTCCTGAACGTGTCCGGTCAGTTCACAAGCTAAATTATTAGTATTGCAAGGATAATACGGTTGTGATTCCCTTTAAGATCTAGAACGCTTGCTCAAAAATTGTAGGTATCTTGCAAAAGTGAGTCCACTAGCTGTGTTCCGGTACGCAAGGCCTGGGAAGTGGAGATCCTAGGTACATGTTTTGCCACTGCAGACGTAGGCATGAGAGGCGGATTTAGGAGTGAACCCAGTTGGCCAGGGCTTTTTTGTCTCCGTTCTGGGATGGAACGACGGATAGGACGAGTTGTGGAATGGCAACGGTATATTGAAGACTGTGGAGATGGACCAGACTGGGCTTCCGATCCCAGATCGGACCGTCTTCCCTGCACATTAATCCGTTCATCGGTTTCACATGTAGACTCTGAAGAGTCCGTTAAGCAATAGTGTCCTTTTCCACCAGCTAGGGTCCTTTGAAGCGTCTTGTGATCTTGCCCAATCCCTCCAAACCGTACATATCTGCACCACGATGGTAGCTTAGTATGCCCAGAGAGTATATTCCTCGAATACGTGTGCCCGCCTTCTCGACGCTTCCCCTCCGATTTGGCGGTCATATATGGCTGCAATAGCGCGCAGATGAAAGATTGAAAGCGGACTTTCGGCAGGGGAGAAGGCGGTATGCTGCTTGACTTGAGCTGGGACATCTAGGTGATGAGGACACACCGAGGAAGGATGATCCTTCCACCAGCAAAGGCATTGGAAGCGTGAGAATCATAGGGGCTGGACTATTAACGCACCCTATGTTGCTAATGCGCGCTCTGTGTGCGTGCAATCTGATGACGGTGGATGAAATAGAGGTGGAGGATGGCTGAGGTGAGCAAGCGTATCCTATTAGAGCTAGAAGCGTTACTTCTCCCTAAAACCGTATAACTCCCCAGCCAAACAGCCGCCTAGAGATGCCCTAGAGCCGAGTCTTCTAGGGGATGAGGTCTAGGGGTCTTTCGCTCCCTCTAGGCATTAGCCCTATAGGGCTCTACGGTTGGGGGTGAACGCTTCTAGCGCCCGTGGCTCGCCCTGCTCGCCCAGGAGCCTGCGAAATGCCATCTCCATTCATCTTCAAGCATTATCTGCACGTCCAGCTAGGTAAGTCAGATCAGAAAATCTATCGGCTCTCTAGTTGTCACTAGGGTATTAACTCTATCGCCCAGGCGATAAAATCTAGGGCATCTATAGGCGGCTACACGGCTAGGGGATGAGTCTTCTAGCTCTAGTGCAAATAGGATAGGTTTGCTTACCTCAGCCATCTTCCTGGCTTGCTTGCCTAGCTAGTACGTGCCTTGAACGGTCCTGTCCGTACAGTGTCCCGTTCGTGGCACCCTTCCTGACAGCGGTAAAGTACTGGGGCCTAGGTCCAGAGGATCGACAAGGCAGTGGGGCCCGAAGTCCGCATGTTGCAATGTTGCAAATAGGCAAGATCAGGGCTAGGCCCACAAGTTCTGGCGCCACTTAAGACGTTTGACGCAAAATTTCGTGGCAAGTACGATTCCAAGCCAGGGGACGCTTCCGGATGTGGTTCGAGGCTTACTTCTACACCAATCTGCTTCAGCGCTGCTTCATGCGCCTTTACCGACCCGACCACGCGTCAACAGCAGAAATGTTAAGGCGAATCGTTTAGTAGGCGAGCAAGGTGATTAGCACGCATAAGCATGCTGCTGCATACTCAAACAACCTCGGCACGATGATGAAGGCAACTATGGAACGACAACAGAAGCCTTGCAAATTTGCAGCGTTGATGAGGCCGCAAGCACGTCTCAAGACACGTGGCACTTTCATTCGGACCAGTGACAACATGTAGCGTCCAAAAGCCAAGCTCGGCAAGATGATACGGACCGTTGGATAATCGATTGTCAATGATCTTGCCAATGAGTCTTAGCATCATGGACAGTATCGACCTCGGTCTTCCGCATGCATAGAGTTTCATGGGCGGACCACCTGCTGAACAGGAGCTTTTTGGATGTCGTTACAGAAGCAGCAAGACTTGCGATGGTGTGGACGAGTCAACAATTGATATTGCAATATGCTGCAGCTATGCTGCAGCTGAGAGCTTAGCGATCAACCAATCTTGTTGTTTGTTATGTCTTGCCGTCCATCGCTGCACAGAAGTGGGTCCAATACTGGCCCAAATTAAGCTAGACGGCTGAAACAATTCTAACTTGGGACATCATCCACCCAACCACTTCCTTTTCTGGCCTGTTCATTCGGAGGCGCTCCTGGTGGGTCAGTCTACTTTACCCTCTCCAGAAGATTCTACTTCTCGACCGCGGAGCAGTCTGTGTTACACCTCAAACCAGGCTATAGGTGGGCTAATTCTTACTCATTCACAGATATCGTCCGACTCCATCCATAATAAACATGAACAGCCTATGGTCTGTATACAATGGGCTTTTGCTTGCCTAATCTCTACTTAATTGCATTGGGTATGATTTCTTATGGCGCTAATACAACGGTGTAGTAAGGTATTCTAGTTGGTCTTTGCGCCTCATGCAGGACGAAGCCAGAATACCACAGAGCTTCCTTTCTGGCCCGCTCATGCATACGAGCCATATTCCTATCAAGACGACACGGCAAAGCCCGCTGTGTATGTTTAGCGCTCCTCAAGTATTCTAGGCTACAATAATTGCGTAAGGCAACGGATCGCCGGTTGGGCTAAGCACTAATTCAACTGCACACGCCCGGTCTAGGAGATTTTCAAGCGTTCGATGATGCTCGCATGGCAATAGCTATCAGCTGTCAGATGAAATCGAGCACGTGTTCATTCCGATTTAATGTTACGATCATAGAATTGCTAGGCTCTCCACTGACCAGGCTCATAGCTCGCTGTTAGACGGCAGTAATGCGAGCACTGGTAGTACAATATCGAAATCCTACTAATCATGCTGCTCTATGTTATCACGGGTTGTTCCAGGTCCCTGGCTATCCGAGGCACACCGCGAGGAGCCTAGCTATTCGCATATGCCTCGGCACCAGCAATCAATCCCCGAATGCCACTAATGATCAACCTCCAAGACTGTGGATCTTTAGGAATTGCATGGCCTCGACCGTGGTCAACCATGGTTGCCACTTCCTCCTTACAGAGGTGGAACAACCCCACTGCTTGATCGACTAAGACGTCGTTGTACCCCAGGATATGGCAAGTTGGAATGGTGATCAATTGTCCGCTTTCGTCGGCAGAAAGTTTTCCCTTGCCGCTCACTGCATAGGGACAAGCGCCACTCATGAACACTGCATACTTAGGCTGAACCATTTCCTTCCCTTCAGCAGCTTTATTTAGACAGTCAATGACGAACGTGGCTGCTATGGCTGCACCCTCGCTATGGCCGAGCACACAGTCGAACGGGCCTTCATTGTCGAACACACGGTGAATGCCTAGAAGCACGTCTTGAAAGACGAGAGACGTCTTGGGTGGTAGATGACGCTCCACGTAACGGTGTTTCTCCTCCGGTGTGAGTCCCAGTGGGGCTCGTCCAAGGACTTCATAGAGCTGTTGATCGCTAGCACCGGGCCAGCTTGACTCAAGAAAGCGAAGATGTGGACCGGAGCCAAAGTATTCTTCCATCATTCCCCGCGAATCCGGTAGCTCTACCGATCCTGCTATATAGTGAAAAGAATGATTACCATCTTTTTCGAGGTCCTGCGCGAGTGGTACTGCACGAGTTAGCAGGTTTGTAGCTTCTGGTATAGGGCTCTACCGTACAGAGCTGTCTACGAAACGTCTTTGCGCCATTAGTAAAGATACGCCCAACCTATGCTGGGAGGCTCACCTCGGCATTGGTCCCAACTCCAGCGAAGCACAGGAATTTCATGATATCTGATTGTTGAATTACAAACAATTTTCAGAGAGACCAAGTTTTCTTGAGACTAGGATTTCTTTACCTTAATTAGTACTCAAAGGCTATTACGATCATAGCAAAAGGTTGTATCACCGCGCCAGCCATCTCGTAAAGTACGGTGCTCGCTTGAAAATCATCAAGATCCACAAAACCAAAAAGAGGCTGTGCTCAGCGCTTAGTGTTGCGATCAACCCCTGGCGATAGGTCCGTGATTCTATGCCGAGGCACACCATCATCTATAAACTGTGTCTGAAGCTACAGTACATAATGTAACTCGGGATCGCCTAATGGGTCAAGTGCATGGAGGGTCAGAATTCGCTTTAATTATGCGGCCAAGATCGGACAAAGCTTGATGTGACTGCATTCTTGATAAGGGCACATTTTCCAATGATGATGCCTCGGACACTCGTTAAGCAATGGTTAGCCTTCCCGGACGCATGCAGTCAGCAATGGCCGAATCTGGTAACGAATCACCACTCATTACCAATGACGGCTGGTTATGGTAACACTTCCAATGACTTGAGGCTTGCGGGAGGCTTTGGCTGAACCGAATCTAGAGAAGAACATCCGAATATAAGACTTCCTTCAAGAATGCTCATAATAACTGCTTCCATTTCGTATCTTGAAGCGTCGAACATTCCGCTTCCCATGACGGTCTAATAGGAAGTTTCGTTCGAGGATGGGACAAGTTAATCAGGATATGATGGCATCAATGTCTGACAGCAAGCCGAATGCCATTGCCATCATTGGTATGAGCTGTAGGCTCCCCGCTGGTGCTACAAACATCGAAAATCTCTGGACCAGCCTTGCACGTGGACAAAGCGGGTGGACTCCTCACCCCAAGCGTTACACACCTGATAAATATTACCACCCGAATCCTGAAAAGAAGGGGACCTATTATTCGAAAGGAGCGCATTACCTAGATGAGGATATAGCCCTTTTTGATCCGCAATTCTTCAGTATTACTGCAGCAGAGGCAACGGTAAGTTCCATACTCTAGCAGAACGTCTCCTATAAGGTGGATTCTGATTCTTTGTTTCTGATCTAGGCAATGGACCCGCAACAACGCCATTTGCTAGAGGTGAGCTATGAAGCACTTGAAAATGCAGGCCTTTCTCTTCCTTGCATTTCCGGCACCAACATGGGAGTCTTCGTTGGTGGAAGCAATGCAGAGTATCGATCGCATATCGGCCAAGATATAGACAATCTTCCTATGTTCGAGGCAACTGGTAACGCAGAGTCATTATTGGCAAATAGACTTTCTTATGTGTATGATCTTCGAGGACCGAGTCTCACCATTGATACCGCCTGCTCCTCAAGTCTTGCGGCATTGAATTCTGCGTTCTTGAGTCTGCAGGCTGGCGAGTCATCTACGGCGCTGGTCGGCGGCTCGGTGCTCCGGATTAGGCCTGAATCGGCCATCTCGCTTTCCAACATGCAGTAAACCCTCCATCGCGCACTTCCGTATATTGCTGACAGGCTCAGGCTTCTATCACCAGATGGGAAATCTTACGCATTCGACGACAGGGCCACTAGTGGTTTTGGAAGAGGTGAGGGGTCAGCTTGCATAATATTGAAACCCTTGGAAGCAGCCATGAGAGACGGGGACCCAATCAGGGCAGTCATTCGCAATACGGGTGTAAACCAAGACGGCAAGACTGCTGGTATTACGATGCCCAATGGACACGCGCAAGCTTCCCTGATACGGTCCGTCTATCGATCTGCTGGGGTCGAGCCCCTAATGACCGACTATGTCGAAGCCCACGGAACAGGCACAGCAACTGGTGACCCCATAGAAGCTGCTGCTTTAGGCGAAGTGTTCGGGCGAAGTCCAGACCAATCTGCGGTCGTCATCGGCTCCATTAAATCTAACATTGGACATCTAGAAGCAATGAGTGGGATTGCTTCCGTCATCAAAGCCGCCTTGATGCTCGAAAGGAGATTCTACCTCCCGAATTGCGACCTGCAGACCCTCAATTCTAAGATTCCGTTCCAGAAATTACATATCAAGGTATGATAACCTTCTGCTAAAGAAAAGGAATTCCAGCTCTTGTGGCCATGCAACTAATGTGAATATTAAAGGTTTCTCGCAAGTTTCGTCCCTGGGATTGCAAAGGCGTGCGCAGGGCGTCCGTCAACAATTTTGGATTTGGCGGCACAAATTTATGTAGTCACCTGTAACCTGCTGGTCCTGGCTAATAATTCACAGGCTCATGTTGTAATGGAAGAAGCCTTATCCACGCAGGATATTAGGACCGTACCTGAAAGCGCTAGGGAGAGTCTTCTCAATGGCTGGTCCTCTCAAGTGGCACCCATCCCAAGCGAGACAACAGCTTATCTATACATACTGTCGGCGAACGACCGCGACTCGCTGTTGAGATATTCTGCTCTACTGGCAGAGTACGTGAGTGAGCGGCCGTTTTATCTGAACCTTAACATACTGAGATCCTTGGCTTTCACCTTGGGACAGCGAAGGACGCTGCTACCTTGGAAGATTGCTATACCAGCTACACAACAGGACGAACTGGTCCGCAAACTCAAAGACGTATCTCTTACCCCTACAAGATCGGTAGATCAGCCAAGGATTGGCCTCGTTTTCAGTGGGCAAGGTTCGCAATGGCCTCGAATGGGGACTCAGCTGTATTACATATATCCTGCCTATGCATCAGCCATTCGGGATGCCGATCGTATTTTGACCGCTTTAGGGGCATCTTGGTCACTCATTGCTGAGCTGGAGAAAGCTGAAGGAGATTCGTCAATAGACCACCCCAGTATCAGCCAGCCTGCTTGTACAGCATTACAAATTGCTCTAGTAGATCTACTCCGCTCCTGGGGTCTCATTGCGAACAGTGTCACTGGTCACTCCAGCGGGGAGATTGCAGCGGCATACGCTGCTGGCATCCTGGACAAGGAGTCATGCATGGCCATTGCCTACTACAGAGGTGTCGTGGCAACAAGCTTGATAGATAACCCGGGAGAAGTGAGTGGGGCAATGCTTGCTGTCGGAGCGAGCCAGGAAGACACTCAGGGACTGATTGATGCGGAAACAGAGATTCTGGGTGATTGTACAATTGCGTGCATCAACAGTCCCCACAGCATGACCATATCTGGTGATTCTCCGCGCATTGCGCAAATATCCGCGCTTGCAGATGCGAGGTCAATATGGAACAGACGCTTAAAGGTCGATGTGGCTTATCATTCACAGCAGATGGGCACCGTAGCAGCTCGATATGCCTCGTTGATTGGCGAAGTCATCCCTAAACGGGAGGTCAGCATTGAGTTCCATTCCTCGCTACGAGGGTACGCGGTGGAACCAGCTGCTCTTGACACATCTTATTGGGTAGATAACCTGACTTCGCCAGTGAGATTCTCTCAAGCGTTCAGAAGCCTTATAGCGGTAAAGGAAGACAACAAGCAAGGTGTGGATCTTGCCATCGAGATCGGGCCTCACTCGACATTACAAGGTCCAATTCGGCAGATCACCCAAACATTCGAAGGGAGTACCCGCTGCATCCAATCCTTTCCATCAGTCGTCCGTAAGAAGGATGGAGTTGTATGCATACTAGACCTCGCCGCTAGGCTCGTAACCAGTGGTTGTAGACTAAAACTTGGAAGCGTGAACTTTCCATCTTCGGACTTGGTTCCCAGTATCTTGACTGACCTCCCAACCTACCAATGGAATCACACGAAAAGGTATTGGTACGAGGGGAGAGAGACAGAGGAGGTGCTGAGGTATATGTTCCCTCGGCACGATCTTTTGGGTAGCAGGGCATCAGACTGCACTGTTGACGCACCTCGATGGAAAAATACAATAGCGGTGGAGGATGTCCCGTGGCTTCGAGATCACAGTGTCCAAGATGTCGTCGTCTTTCCTATGGCAGGTTACCTGTGCATGGCGATGGAAGCTTGCCGACAGCAAACCCACTGGAAGGGTGCTTCATTCGACCACATAACGCTACGAGACGTGGCTGTACGCCAGCCTTTGACCATGTCTGATTCAAACCCGACAGAACTTCGACTTTCCTTAACACCTTACAGCGAAGGTTCTCACTCTTTCTCTGAGACCTGGAGTCACTTCAAGGTGTCATCTTGGACCAGTGACCGAGGCTGGCTAGACCATTGCAGCGGTCTGGTGGCTCCTAGATTATTGGACCAGCAGAACCCAGTTTGTAGCAGGAATGAAAGACACAACGGGCTTAACCATCAGATGGGAGACTTGTTCGAGCTAGAAAATCTTTGTAGAGATCCTACGGATGCAGATGATCTTTACCAAATATGCGAAAAGGCTGGATTCCAATACGGACCAACGTTCCGAGCTGTACAGGAGGCACGCACTGGACCGTCACATCAGGCCACTTACACAGTGACAACACCCGATACGCTGAGCTGCATGCCTTTCTTTAGACAGTCGGATTATATAATTCACCCAATCAGCCTCGACGCAGTCTTTCAGGGCGCGACATTGTTCTTTCTTGAAGGCATTGGCGTGATGGGAGTACCATATATGCCGGTATCGATTCAGGAGATAAGTGTAACTGCAGGGATTGTTGATGAACCTGGCTCCGTCTTTAGAGTCTACGCGACCAGCGTACCTCCCGATGCTTTTTCGAAGTATCGCTCATTCGATTATGTAGTCCACGATATGCAAAGAGCCTCTCGTCCCTGTAGCATTGTGGTAAAGGGTATCGTCGAAGCGCCAGTCCAAGGAAATGATGAGACTCAGAGCATGGACGCATCCCGATGTTTGCGGATACAATGGGAGCCGAGCATGTCCTATCCTAGAGACACCGAACTCGAAGATATACTATCAGTACCCCCAGCAGAGCCCCGGGACCCAGGAGAGATATTCAGGCTTGACAATTTGAGTTTCGATTATATCAACCAAGCCCTGAGCCAAACCAACATCGACGATGTGCCTTCACGGCACTTGCGAAAGCTATACCTCTGGATGAAGTCTAGGGTTTGCGTTAAGAGAGGCGGTGTATCAAATAGTAACGTCCTGAATGGAAAAGCGCCTAACGGATATTTAAGCAACGGAAATACATCTAACGGGTACATTCCTAATGGGAAGATTCAAGAGTATGATGCCCACAATGATATTATTCCAATGCGGCATGAACAGTCAGAGTCTGAAAAGATCGCCAGTTTATTTATACATCGAGTGGGAAAGCAGTTGCCAGCTATACTTCGAGGCCACCTCGACCCTGCTATACTCATGGGGGAAGCTGAATTACTTGGAAGCATCGCTGCAAGATACGAAGGCTGTCTTCATTTGTACACTACTATGGCGAGATTCGTCGAGAAGCTGGCCTTTCAGAGCCCGCCTCTTCGCATTCTCGATGTCGGTCCACATCACGCAACGGCGACATTAGAGATTCTTGCAGGTCTCGCCAACGTTTCTGGAGCCTTTTCAGGAGGTCTGCAGTACGAGATTGCAGGAGAGATAGCAGATATGCCGGATAGCTTGATGGCGAAGCTGGCTCCTTGGCCCGATGTCATTAAGCAAAGAACAGTGGATTTAAATCAGTCGCCGCTCAGCCAGGGGTTGGACCTTGGATCTTATGACTTGGTGATCGTGTCTGGCTATGATATAGCACGAAAGCAAAAGAAGCTGGCCAACATTCGCCAGCTATTGAAGACTGGTGGGAGACTGCTTCTCTGCGACGTTTCCTACGGAAAAGAACATGCATCATCACTACCTCTGGCCATTCTTCCTCACTGGTGGGCGGATGACGACGATGATATCTGCCATAGCACAAACGGCGAGTCAAAGAATGAGCCAGTGGCTACACCTGGGACCTTAACGGGGACGACTCTTGTGGCGCATCGAGGGGAACTGAACGAAGTCCAAGAGCAGGTGTTGTTCGAAGAATGCGGGTTCTCCAGCCCCCAGGCCACCATACATGCCATTGGCAAAGTACAGAGTTACAGGATCCGTAGCATATTTCTGACAGCTGTCGGCGCCAAACCTTCTTTGGAACAGAGTAACAATGCGGTCGTCATAGCCCGATGGCTTCCTGATGGCGTAACAAAGATTCAGGTAGAAGCAGCAATCCAACGCTGTCATTCCGTTGCCGTCGCATGGTTTGACTTCGACCAACTTAGGAATCTCGATCTCGAAGGGAAATATTGTGTTATAATCGACGATCCTCGAGACAGCTATCTAACGGGGATGAACTCAGAGAGCTTTGAAGGCCTGAAAAGCTTGACCCAAGCAGCGGGTATTCTCTGGACGATCGGAGGACTGTCCTCTCCCAGTGCAGGACTGGTTCGCGGACTTGCTAGAACCCTTCGGGCAGAGTTCCAGATGGACAAGTTCGTGACACTGTCAATCGACGACTTGGGTATGCCCGGGGAGCTCTTCATGGACTTTGTTGGGAGAGTACTAGAGCAATCCTTCTATGTGGAAAACTCACCAGGAGAATTTGACAGGGAGCTGGCTGTGAATAACGGCGTCGTATGTATTCCCCGGCTTGTCCGCGACGACCTCATGGACCAGGATCTAGAAAGAGAAACGCAGAGAGGGGCAAAGGCACTTCAACCATTCTACCAGCAGGATAGGCCTCTTAGACTGGCAATCACCAGTCCAGGATTCTTGGATACCTTGTCCTTTACCGACGATGACCGATTGCATGCACCGCTACCCAAGGACGAAATTGAGATACAGACCAAGGCTTTTGGCCTCAATTTTAAGGACGTAATTTTAGCCCTTGGACAACTACCAGGGTACTACCTCGGCCAGGAATGTAGCGGCGTTGTCACAAGAGTTGGCTCTAACACGTTGGGGCTAAAGATCGGTGACCGCGTTTGTGCTATTGCTGCAGGTTCGATAGCCAATACCATAAGGTGCAAGGCGGAATGTGCGGTGAAAATGCCAGACGCAATATCATTTCCCGCCGGAGCGTCCATTCCCCTAGTTTATTGTACTGCCCAATATTGCCTAGCCCACGTAGCTCGACTGAAACCCAACGAGACGATCCTTATCCACGCAGCAGCTGGGGGCGTCGGCCAGGCCGCATTGATGCTCGCGCGGGCCTCAAAAGCCCATGTATTCGCGACTGTTGGAAGCCAGGAGAAGAAAGAATTTTTGATGCGAAAGTTTGAGATACCTGAGGAGCGCATCTTCTATAGTCGCGACACCTCGTTCGCTCAAGGCGTACTCGAGGCCACGAACGGCAAGGGGGTCGACGTTGTTCTCAACTCGCTGGCTGGCGAGCAACTGCGCGCCACTTGGAAGTGCATGGCCCCATTTGGTCGATTTGTTGAAGTTGGCAAGAGAGATATTACGACGAATATGAATCTCGAAATGGGTCCTTTCGAGCACACCGTCACGTTTGCAGGGGTAGATCTGGGTGACCTGATCCAGCACCGACCACAGGCTTTGCAAGAGGTGTTCATAGAGGTCATTGACAAAATTCGAACAGGTACTATCGAGCCCGTCAACCCTATACATGAGTTTTCTGTGTCGGACATTGAGAAAGCGTTCCGGTCATTGCAGAGCGGAAGACTCATGGGAAAAGTCGTCATCATGCCTCGGCCTGGAGATACAGTAATGGTAATATCCTCTGTACATTTCAGCATTCTGCGATTCTGTCAGGAGACCTAATTAATTAATTCCAGGCATCACGTCCCTCGATCGAGCCAGCAATTCTCCGTGAAGATATATCCTACCTCATCACTGGCGGTACCGGAGGCATTGGCAGAGCTATTTCCTCCTGGATGGCGCAGCACGGAGCAAGGAACATAATACTCGCATCTCGAAGTGGCCAAAACAAAGCCAACATAGTAGATCTGGTAGAAGATCTTGCTACTCTCGGCGTCAATGTCAAAGTCTACCAGTGTGATGTCGCGGTCGAAGCTGATCTGCAGCTGTTGATTACTGAGTGCGCGAAGATTATGCCTCCCATTGGTGGTGTCATTCACGGTGCCTACGTGAATAAAGTGAGTCATGCATAGAACGCCGGCTATCTTGCATCGCGTCAGAATACTGACATAGGCCAATAGGACGTAACTTTCGAGCTGGCGACATATCAAGATTGGGCCGCAGTCGTCCAGCCAAAATACCAGGGCGCTTGGAACATGCATAAAGCCTTTTTGAATCAGAAGCTAGACTTCTTCATCATGCTCTCTTCTATCAGCGCTGTCATTGGCAATCGTGGTCAAGCAGCTTATGCAGCAGCTAACAGCTTCCTCGACGAATTTGCACGCTATCGAGCTTCCAAAGGCCTGCCTGGCACATCCATCAATCTAGGGATGGTCAAGGAGATCGGCCATGTTGCGGAACGGCCAGAGTTGCAGGAAAAACTTGAAGCGCTGAGTGGAGACGTCGGGCTTTCTAAAATAGAGGTACTTGCTTTGATCAAGCTTGCCATCCTGAAAAAGGTCGATAAGCACGCAGATCACCAATGCATCGCTGGCCTCAATTTCGAGAGTTATAGTCCAAAGCACCCCGCGTATTACTGGGCGACTGATGCGCGCTTCTGCCACCTTCGCCGTGGCATGAGCGTCCCAGAGGCCAAAGACACCGGCCTAAGCATCAGCACGAAGCAAGCACTGAAGAAGGCCCAGGACGTGGACGAAGCTTCAGAGATTGCGTCTAAATCCTTGGTAGTAAAGCTTGCCAGTGTGTTGATTACTCCAGCAGAGGATATCAGTACCAATAAACCTGTTGTGGCGCTGGGACTGGACTCCTTGGTTGCGGTGGAGGTGAGAAGCTGGATCGCGAAGGAGTTGGACACGAGAGTAAGCACGATGGAATTGATGACTAGCTCCAGCATCAAAGCCCTTGCAGATCTGGTTGTTGGACGGTCGTTGTTACTGGAGAATCTAAGGTCGAAAATCAGTGGAGTTTAGACTATGGCGCACTTTATCGCACCAATTTAATTGGGGGTTAGTGCTCAATGGCGCCGCCGCCGGCGGCCACTAAGACACCGCCGGCGAGATGGGGAAATGAAGATCGTCGCAGCGACATTAGTAGGGGGCCTCACCCACTTCTGCTCAGCATTCCTTTTCATCTCTGCCACCTTCCCCAGCTTATCTGCTTTGCTTCTCCACAGCATTCCACCGCTTATTTCTGCTGCAATCTTGCCCCACCCACCCGCGCCTATATATAGTATATTTAGCATAGCTCGCCATCACGCCCCAGGTATCCTGTCGCTTAGACGGAGGGGGTTTCGGCGGTGGGCCTCTGCCCCATGTCGCGGCCATTGGCAGCAGCGCCAGCATGGTTGGCGGCAGCGAGGGTGGGGGCCCCAGTGCTGAGTTTCGCCCAACCAATGAAGAATTTGAATAGCCTCACTCTGCCAAGCTACCATCTGACCAGTAGAGCACTAATCCTGCATTTGATTACGCGCTAACAATCTTGGTATTAGCAATATTACAGCGCTAACGCCACTTGCACTTAATCATTAGGAGTGTGTTGATCATTTTGAATATTACAATAATACCATTCGGTGGAGCATAGTTCTCTCGTATCTATCTTTAATCGATTTGCCTTTCTTGCGAGAATGTTGCGTCAAGTATGCTTTCTTCAAATAATGACGACGTTTCGATATTCAAAAAGTGCCACCATATCAGACTAAGTTCGCAAACTATATGATATCCATCTGCCCTGGCTTGTCATTCCGGACATGGCTGCCTTTGCGTTCTCAGCTGACTTTGTATCTTGCGGGTATGTCTGCTCTGCTCTTTTCAATGCGCTATCTATAATTTACTTGAGAAATTCCTCGTAGGATATTCCGTTGCTTGTTGCGATGATGGACAAGTCTGACCAATGCGGTACGATTCCTGGTATGGGGTCGACCTAAACAGACGATGATATTAGAACCAGCATCACCTTCAGGGGTCCTGCGCTACCAAATGCGTTGGACGACCTGTGGTTCACCAGTCTCGCCCATTTTATCGAACCTCGTATCAATTCTACCAGCATCACGACAGCGAAGCGCCTTCCATGTCCCGAGTGCCAATTGACACGCACTACGAACCTGTGGATCTGACATGTCCGCTGAGACCACGTCCATATGCCCCTTGCCAACCATAGGTGCGTTCTTCACATCATCGCTTGCAAAATCAATCCAATCACTAACTTGTCTACCCCCAAATGTCCTGCAGTCCTTGTGCACGTACTCATTAGCACCGATAACCTTCGAATCTTCTCCAGTGCCAATAATGCCAACAGTGATCTCGCGACCGGAAAGGGAGGTCTCCAGCAATACATCGTGCCTGCCGTAGACCGCTTCTAATTGATAAACGGTTGAGATTAGGTAATCGGGCCTTTTTATATTACTCGAAACTAAGATACCTTTTGAAGCACCTTCACCAATAGGCTTTGCAAACAAAGGATACCTTCGCATGTCCGGTCCATGACGTGAAATTTCTATTGCGAATTTTATACGCTCGGTGGTTCGCGCACCCAGACTTGCCTGAGGATCCCTGGAAATCATGGCGAAAGGTGCAGTAGCGATACCAAAATGCTCAAGGACCATCTGGAGATTTCGCAATCAGCATTTCGATGGACAAGTATGCCAACGATGCGTCTTTACTTCGTTCTACCTTTGTCTAGACATAGAGCTGTTGTAGCAGCATCCGCAAACGTGATGGTATGCCATAGGCCTCGAGCAAAAACGGAACATGAGCTTCTCTAGCCAAGCCGTGCAAACCTTCCGCAATTCTTAAGAACAAGGTCCTACTATTTGTATTCCCCGCTCGCCAAATGCTGAACAAGGTTATTGATACCATCGACCTGCACGACTCTGTATCCTAGGCGCTCTAGGATACACACTATATTAGGAATTCCATGGTCATCTGGGTCGCGACTGTCTTCTTTTTCAGAGAGCCCAAGTGCCAACCACGGTGACTTGTAATCGAACACGAACGCAATTGTCAGCGGTGTGGACGTCATTGCGCGAGTAAGCTCTGGTTGTGAGCCACAGCAGTTTAAATATGTGCAATGAGAAGAAGAGAAGTTATTGCAATTGAGGAGACTTCTCATAAAGTGTACCACTGTACATGTATCAGTACCGACCATACAATAACACGGACCATGTCCAGAAATCAGCAACTGCTGATCCTGCCCAGCTCGTTCAGGCTATGATTTAATCCAAGCTAAGATAGGGTTCGATCCAGAGACGTTGACTCGTTACAAAGTCGGCCGCATTTGGCTTGCTCGCTTACGGAAATAACTTCAAAAGGCACGCTTGAGACGTCACCAGCGATAGCTCATCTTGGGTCACCGGAGCTCCTCGGCCAATGCAGCTTTATGACTAGTGCTCTTCGCCCGTTCCAATTACGGTGGGACTCTACTTCATGGGCGAAGTCACGTCAATTGCCGTCTGCTACTCAACATTTGACTCAATATTGACCTCGCAGGTGTCAGCTCCGGTATACGAGTCGCTAAGCCATAGGTGAGAACATACAGGTACTGTCAGCGGGCGAAGAGCTTTCTTCAAAGCGGACCTTCGATGCGCTTTGAAAGACAAACAGCCGCCCTTCACTGCAAAAGTGTTGGGCTACTTGCCCAGAAATTGGTGGTTTTGCAGTTCAATCCCACTGTGTGAAAGTAAAGAAGGAAATATTTGTTGGGCATTAACGGCGAAGATATTCAAGCCTTCACTATTATATCCCACCACCATCTGCTCTTTTTAAATTTCATTCAGGAGAGGCCGGGTCGAGGTGTGCCTATCAAGCATGCAAGAGTGCGTAGAGATGCCTGCCGCGTTGTTTTCCCCTATGCACAAGAATACTTGCTCCTTTTCATCGGGAGCTCATAGACACTCAATGCATGTTTTACTTAGATCAGGTACTCCACACCCGACCTATACCCACTTCCTTCCATGTGTACCTTCAGCCCTGGCCCAAGCCTCCTTATAAGCTCCTCTACCGCAATCTTCGACTCGTCATCCAGCATTCGCCAAAAGCCACGACCAGTGTCGATGACCACACTTTGCAGCCGAGGGCATGCCAGAAGGTAACGTAGTCCCGCTCCAAGCTCCCGGTAGTCAGTGAACATGCTCTGCTCTTGGAAGATCTCAATCTTGCTCAACCAAGCATTGACATTGATCTGGATTGATTGTTGCCTATGTGGGTCAGACGAAGGAGCATGTAACACCCAGCAGCTGATGTTTGAGTGCAGGAATGACTGTAAATCACCATCGAGTATGACGAAAGTATTCCGCTGATAGAAGATGCCACAAGCCTCATGCGCAACTTGAGGAATAGCCCCCCATGACCTCAGCAATCCTGTATCAATATCGTAGACCAGGGGGCCAGAGAACCTGTTGAAATTAATTGGCTCCGAACTTATTAAGAGATTCTCATAGACAAGATCTCGAATCTCACGCGGAATTGACAAAAAATTAACAGCTCCCATAGTGTCGATACCCGAAGAAGTGGATTGCATGATCGCAGAAAGCACAGACGTGTCCTCGCAAAGAACTTGTACCGCTGCCTTTGATAAAGCAGAGGATGCGGCTGGTCTTTCCAGGCACGGGAAAATGGAGAATAGTAGGCCGCTGTTACGTCGCCACTGCTTAGATCTAGCCACTTCTGGAGCTAGCAATGCGGGGTTAATCAAGCTGTCGAAGCTGTTTTTAAAACATATCCATTCTACACTTACGATCATACTAGGCGCCGAATGTGACTTCGGTCACTTTACCTTTCGATGCAACTCTCTTATGTTGTAAGCTCAATACCACTCTATGATGGCAACAGGAAGTATTCAACTACCTGGGCATCAGCCGTTTATGCTGGGATACTCATACAAAATATTCAAGCTTCCATCACCTCTTCACTCCCATTTTTGGAAGAAGACATTACACGTACGCAAGGAACCCCGCCAGTATCTTCATTCCCTCCAGGAGCTCCTTCTAGCATCTAGAACATAGAAATCGGATTCGTCGCATTTGCCGGCCTCGCCTGTGTCACGTCCCAATGCTCGACGATGCAAGTACCGTCCATACGATATATGTCGGCCAGAGCAATTGGCTCCTCGTTGGCTTCGTCGACCCTGACATGAGCAAGTCCGATGTTGTTGTCAAAGCTCATACGAAGGACCGTCGAGGGTACGTAAGGAATGATTTTTATGAGCTTGTCTTCGTTGGCGACGCGTCCCTGGGCATCAAAAGGATCATGCTCGGTAAGATTGATGGAGATATAGGTGTTAAAGGCGCCTATGACATTCTTCTGCACGTAGAGCTCATTGATGAAGGCAAAGAAAATTTGTCGTTGATAGCTCTCTGGTGCTGGATGTCCGGGGCAGTAGGACTTCGTGCTACGGCTCTCGGTGGCGGCCAATGGATGGGGCTTCGCGGATTGGGGAAATGCGAGCAAGGTCGGAAGGGAGGATAGAATTGTCAGAACTATAGAAGGACGCATCGTGATTGAGTGGTGGGGGAATTTCAAGGTGTGCTGGTGATGAGGATATACAGTTGACCTTCAATTGTACCTGAGCGAGGGGGCTCGATATATATTACAGTGATACGACTCCAAGGAACTTTAATTAACAGACCGTGGATACATTGCGGCCACTCTGACCACTGCAATGACTCTATGACTTGCTTTAGGGCATTTCAATCCCTGTTGCATCGGATCTGCTGCTTGGCACAACGTCGATCAGTAGGTTTTGTAAAAGGATCTATGTCCGTGATGGGGTCTTGCACGTGGGATTGCACCATACTAACGGCAACTATGTCCAGAACCTGACAGCGGCCCAGCCAGGTAGGCTGAAGTAAGCCTAAGGAATACCTGCTTTCGCTATGGTCGTCAGCGAGCCAGGCAGGCGACTCAATCTTCACGATCAAACTTCCGACTGTCATCACAGCTAGTGGAAATCTCCATTTTCGAGATGCGATGTGTCCGATGCGAGATGCGGCAATGCAGGTCTCGGTGAATGTAGGGCCGAGTCTCAATATAAGCGGGCCCAATCACCTCAAAGCATGGCTACTATTCGCAGCCACGGCATCTCTTAGAAACTCCCACGCACCCAGAATGAACGTTTCTGGGTTCATCCCTTCACTTAGTCAATAGTCGAAGAAAGATAGATCTATTACAAGTCGAAAACCTGTTGTAGTGAAGACGATCAGCACAGCCTAGCTCAATAAATAAAGACCAAAGTTCTACCGAACTAGGAACATGACATCGAGCACAATTGCGAGTGGAAGTCCGGCAAACGCGTGCGTTATGGGATCATCTGAAGTCGTACAGGGCGGGCCACAGATTATACGCACTGTCAAATTTGCAGGATCCCAAACTTGGCTAATGCTCAGTGATTAGGTAGGTTAAGTATGGCGCAAGTCTACTAACGGTGGCCGAAACCTGCATGACCACATGTGGAAATCTTCCGGCCTGGTATGCATGTAGCGCCGATGTTCGATGACCTATTTGCTAGAAATTGAGAGGATTAGGGTTAATGTATGAACACTCTAATTACTTGAGCTTCTATTCTCTAGATTACCGCAGAGTAGATTCATCGACCGAGATACGGGTTATGGAAGCCTCTATAAGAGTAACCAGGGCGGAAAGAATTTGGGGCGAGATGGGCAGCTTATTTGCATATCCGGGCTGGGCATTCCTCATCAGATAGCACAAGCAAAGTTCATTCGCAATGTACTCGTTCATCGTTGCCGCGACTTGTCTTGTTGGGGTCATCCTGGCACAAACACCTCCAAGCTATACACTTGCAGAGACAAATAATACCCTTGGATTGAAGTATGGCAAAGTCAATGTTATTGCCGGTGAAGTTCTTGGGTATGAAGGTGAGTCGATCAAGGTGAAAAACTGTCTGATGGCGCTGATTAGTGAGCCCAGTGCCCTCCCACGAACCTCAACTCAGATCCTCGATTTCCCTTAACGGCACCTACATAGCTATCCTCGTCGACACGACTGCCAATATCAGCTCTCCAATTCCAGCTGATCTTCTCTGGTTCCAACAAAATGTCACCTTTTCCTCCAATGGCATCGCATCTTACGACGGTTCCGTAGCCCAGGTCCCATATCTCGCACCATCAAGCGTCGGACACCCTTACCTTGCACTGCTCTACACACAACCACCGAACTTCATAATCCCTTCGAACTTCCCATACAATGACACATTCCGTTTGGCATTCAATGTATCCAGAGTCTCATCCGACTTTCAAACACCACTCTTGGAGGCGAACTACTTCTTATTGGGGAGCAACTGCACGTATGAGTCCACATCGAAAGCCGGGGTGTACTCTTCGGGCACTGCTGGGCATTATGGGCCCACAGCCACTGGGTCCTATCATGGACCCAGTGGTACTGGTATCTATAATGGACCAGCATTCACAAGTGGGTCTGGTCGGACAAAGGCGTCCTTCCCCAGGTTTGGTGCCCGCTATTGAGTTGGCGGAAGTTGGACAGAATGCCTCTTTTGGAGGTGAAGCACTCGAATGACACAAACGTACATCATCATATAGACTGCGGTATCCGTCAACATAATATCTGGCAGCGCTCTAGTTCTAGTTTAGTTTTTGCAGAGCTCTTGCAAGTTGCAAATAACATGACAGTATGAGAACTCTAGAATTAGCAATATGAGTGTACAGATAAGCTGGTATCAAGCCGATTCAACCAGAAAGCTCCCCTGAAAATATCAGGTGCTAGCCTAAGTGAACAAGCAAACAGCGGAGATAGAAATATTCGCAAAATTGCGGTTATGTAAAGCCATGAATATTACAACGAATCAATGTCCCAACACCGCAAGCGATTTCTACGCCCCAACAACTCCTTCCGAAGACAAGCTGTTATACTTATCTGGGACCCCTTGCATCATCTTTGCCATCGCTTCTACAGGCATATTCTCAATCGTACTACCATTGCCGCTTGCAGTGTGTACAGCTTCTTCATCGATGGGGGTTTTCGCAGTTGGCTCCTCTGGCCGGGTCGTTTCAGGAACGTCTCCGCTTGCTGCCGAAATGTTGGCTGTCTCTTGTACGGCCTTCTCTTGATCACCAAACGTCTCTCTTCCACTAGCAAACATCTTTTCAAAGTCAAACTCGCTCCATCTTATCTCAGGCGCCAGACCGGCAAACTTCCATAGCCCGTCTATCTTACGATACCAGTGCTGGTTCGTGCCATGAGCATGGCCCTTCACAGCGACCTCGGTCCTTGTCTCATCCGTATAACGTTGATGCGGCACGCGCAACTGGTGCCATCCCACGACCTCAGTATCGGAGATCTTCTCCCACCTCGAGGCACCAATGAAGTGTTGGGTCTTGAGCAGCGGGTCGCCAAGTACATGAGGGTCCGAAGCCATAGCTACATATTCGTCTGCGGGCATAGCTTCCCACATCATGTCGAGGAACGAACGGTAGTCGATACGCATTGTGGGAGCAACGCATTTGCGAAGACGCGTCCAATCCTTGGAACAATAGGTCAGCGTTCGTTAGGGTTTAGAGCCAAGGTTGACGGACTTTGGAGTCATAGCTGTCAGCCCATTCGAAGAGCGCAGCGTTTAGGCCTAGATAATCTGAGATTCATGCTTAGCATGAGAGTTGTAGATAGAGGTGGTATTGGGTGAACCTGAGAAGGAGATCTCTTCTGGTACCAAACGCATGGTCGAACCTAGCAATTCGTATGCTGTGGGATCAAGCGTCGCAAGTTGTGAAGTTCAAAAAGCACCCTCAACTCGCAGGCAGAGGGAGTCCAGAAGATAAAGCTTATTGACGACGGGAGTTTCTTGAGAGTAAGACCCGGGAGAGGCCGGCTCTGTCGGTGGTCCATCTCTTGCGGTCACCGAGAGTCACATGCAAAGAGAGTGTTGCGCGGGTGAGGCAGACATTGCTCTCCAAACATTTACAAGCGCAGATGCGATTGGCCGCATTAATGAGTTCATGTTCATCGATACGGGCATTGCTTGAATGATCATAGTTGCATCAGAATAATAGCAATATGTGGAGGCTGGTACCACCATATGTCCAAGATGACGCTACAAGGACTCAAAAATTCATCGCCTGGGCGATAGGATCAGTCCCCAGAGCCGTGTCTTGTTGCCTGGGGGACCGCTTTAGGGGTCTCTATTGATCAGCCCTATAGGGCTGTATGGATGACGGCTTAGCCCTTCCATGCGGGCTGAAGCCTACAGTAGAGATACTTGGTCAAGAAGGACTGATGAGGCATTTATGACATATAAATTCACTCATATAGCATCTATATAACCGGCTCTGACAGAAGACATAGATCAGGCGAATAGCTACGTGGTCCTAGGATCTTCTTCCAACAAACGGGTTCCAGTTCTCCTACTCTGTCAAACGGAAGCCTTTCGTTACCAGACTTAACCAAAGTCTGAGGAATGTGAATCCAGAGCGACGGTACTCTCGTGTTGCGAAGCCTCGTGTTAGACTGGTATAGAACGTGTAGATGATAAGGGTTTATCTTAGAAAGGTGGTTTGAGGAAGAAGTGATTTTACAAGTCCGTTGTGCTCCACGGTCATTCCTGACTTCCTCCAAAGCTAGACTCTGTTTTTAGGTCATCAAGCTCTTTTGCGGTCTCGTCGCCTTCAGCTTCAGCGCTCTCAAAAATCTTCTCGCTACGCTCGTCTGGATAGTCCTTCTCTGCCGTGTATATTTCATACATTGCAGCCCAGTCATTTAGAAGCGAATTCACTTCCTTAACGTCTTCACCAGATCTTATGCCATAAATGGCGAATTGGAGAAGTGTTCTGGCTAAACGATACTCTGGGCGATACGCAAATTCGAGGAAAGCTGGTCCAACAGCCTCCTCAAATAATTGCTTCAGCTCTTGTTGCTCCGGAGTGGCCGGCGTGTCGTTCGCATAGGACTCGTCCTCGTCTTCGTCGTCAGGTGCCCATGCCCAAATCCACATGGGAGGAACACAGCCGGCAAACCTAGGCGCGAACATTGCGCTATCCCAGTCTAGTATTCCAGTTATCGCAAGTGATTTGTCTGGCCGTATTCTGGCCATGATATTGCGCGGGGCTGTGTTCAGGTCAAGGTGACATAGGCAGTTTCTCCCATCACCCAGCAAGTCTAGGTCGTTCATCTGCTTTGCCATCGTCACAAGACGTTCGTAATCATCACACCAGCCTATCATTGCTGGATCTTTCCGCAGCTCTGACGCCCTCAATCGGCCGAACTGTACCAGTAGGAAATAATACGTTGACTTTTCGAAATCATTGCGTTGGACAGATAGTTCCTCACTGGTGCTTTGGCTGACTCCGTAAACGCAAGGTTGAAAGAAAGGTAGCTTAGTGGTCAAATCGGGTTCCTCCTCAATATAGGATAACGTACTGATGTCCAGGTGGCGGACAATGTAGTTCTGACAGCTTTCATCACCGCTGGCAGCTTCTATGAGACCGGGGGAAGAGTGCTCCACAGACTGGATCTCGCGTAGCATGCGACCGAGTTCTTTCGCAACCGTGCATTTCTGGCTGTGGCTCAGGTTGGGATAGTAATTGGGACCCGGATTGGCCTGGAGATCGTGTCCTTGTACCCTTGTTTGGATGACGTAGGGTGAGTCGAGAGGGTTGGCTTTGGTAAAATCATACATCACGACCTCCGGCACGGGTATTGAAGTATATCTGCGAACGAAACGTAACGCGGCGACGTCTCGATCAAGCCTTGCATGGTTAAAGCGTGGGACCCTTAGAACAAACCGATTGATGTCGGTCACTCGATTCCGCGAGTCCGTTACGTCGATGCCAATGACGCGGTTGAAACCGCCACCCTTCATTTTCTCAAGAATGAATTCATTAAAGCTCGATGGCTTTGCACTTTCGGTGCTCTGAATGTCGACTTGACCGGCAGAGTCATCGCTGTATCCTGGGTATGTTTGCGTTCTCCGCAACTGTTCACACAACTGCTTGACTTGCAAGGAGAATTCTTCGAAAGGGATCTGGCAGTACTCTTCGGTAGACGTTTGAGAGACAGTGCGACGACTAGAATTTGTTGACCCTTCAAGAGAAGAGGTTTCCAGGCCTTGAAGATCCAGGGGCCTTATATTCTGGGGTCTTAAGACGCTTTCTGGCTCGAGTACTACTTTAGATGAGGCGCCTTGATCTTCGTGCGCCTGATCCATTACGCTGGGTGCTTGGCTTGGTCTGTGATATAACTGGATCGTCAGCATCATTGAGCCACTTAGGTCCTGGATGAAACCCGAGAACCGAACCTAGGCTGACTGAGTTGGGAAGTCTGGTTCTTTGAAGATGAATTGAAGGTACTTTGCTAGGATGGACGCTCTTGGGATTTTGCAAACGGAAGATTTCTGGCGCAGACGTACATAAACCAATAACAAGGAGAGACAAAGACGAGCGTGGCAATCTGAGACAACACGGTTGTTTCCGGCGAGGAGCTTTGTCTGCTAAGATGACCCTTTGTCTAACGGACGCGTGCGGAGTATTACGCTAACGTATTGCCCAATCCTGAATGCACTTGATGATGCGCTCTATGAAGTAGTGGCAAAGATTCTTCTGTTGTCCACTTTTGGACACCATACCACCACACCCAATGTCATCTCTCTTTGTGCTTCGGCATAAGGATTCGTGTTCATCTTTGTCGATATACTCTGGACCAACCCTTATGGCTCCTGAAAGAAAGTTACTTTATATTGAAGCCGGTCTCGTTCCATTCCTTCTTCCTTGAAGAGTTTCCTTGCAGAAGACTGCTCTCACACGTTCAATTCCGAAATCCGATATCGTTCACACTGTAGCACCAGATCTACACCTTCGTTTCATAAGCCGCCGCCATGGTAGGTACCAAGAAGACTGCCACGAAGCATCATTGCCCCATGAGGCGCCAAGGCAACTGCCGTAGAGATGGACATCCCTATTGTACTGTACATCAAAGGGAATGTACACTGCATTACCAAGCTTACTTGAAGACTGAATCATGCCCTGACTGTTATGGGGTTGGATTTGTAAGTCTGGACTCTCCCACTACAGGAACATCTGCTGACGATGCTATATTAGCACGATGAGAGACGAGCAGGTGACGCCTATAAGAAATATCGAGAGCAAGAAGTTAGTGCCAGTCCTCGATTCACGGATAAAGGTAAGGGGCCAACCAGGTCGCGAAGGTAGGCTGTCAGCTAAGTCAGCCTTCGAGGTGCCAAAGCAAAACAAGCCTTCCGTGAATATCAATCTCCTCGTCCGTCTTCTGGCCTTTCTAGGCCTTTTATGAGAATTCTGTCATGTTATCTTCGCCCATATGGATATAATTGTGTGCTGAGTAATGCAGCTCGTTTGTGGGTTTGACCTAAGGATCACGATCCTTACTATCACGTCGACCTACTACGCCAGACCCCAAATTTCCGAACTTAAGATCTCGTCGTTTAATCGATTGCACGCCGTAACAACAAACAAGCAGATAGACGGGTTTTCACTTGAAATGGGTGCACCGCTCCAATAGTGGATTGTATGTTAAATTTCCGGCGCTTTCAGGACTCGGATAGCATATAGCGCAATGGTACCTCTCTTCTTTTAATCATCTCCTTCGGGAAAAGTAGATGGCAGGTTCTCATATGATGCCTGTTGCGGATTTGCGTATCAGATCTAGACCACCATACAGCAATAGCGATTCTACAAGGCCGACAGCTAAATAGCTTCATAATGGATGCTGAACTAAGACTGGGTGGACGTGAAGGCTTCTCTATCCTTCCGTACGAGAGAGCCCATAGGCACGATGTCCCCATGGGATGCGTCACGATCACGCGCCCACAGTCTTGCCTATATCTTAATGGGTGCTGTGGGTGGTTACCTGGAGTTCTAACCACTAATATGGTGGTGTTATAGCTTAGCCTCTTGGGTATTGCCAACCCTATCCTACCAATCTCGATGTCGAGATGGCGATCCTACTCGTACAAATACTGTTTGAGACCCTAGGCACCAATGAATGTGATTTCGATTTATAATTAGTCTCTCCTCAATGGCGAACGCAGGTACGGATCACATAAATAGGCTCCTCGTAAAGTTCGTCCATTATTCGTCCTAAATCGAGAATACATAGGCTAGCAGGGAGGAAAGCGCGGCGACCCTTTGCTTGTCACTAAGTCATTAGTCTTTCAGACAGCAAGTTGCAAGGCTACACAATCACAGATTTCCCGCTCACGAGTAGGAGGGGCGGGCGTAAAGTATATATGATAGCTTCATGAGCATTACAGAGAATGGAGTAACAACGAATGGACCCAGCGATTGAATATTTCCACTAGTGTCTCTTGGCGCTGATGTCATTCATCATCTCTCCGTGGCAGATACTGGACACATCAGGTACACACGCAAATATTGAGTCAACAGAAACCGGTTGACCTGCACTTGCATTGGATTGGACGTTCTCGAAGAGAATGATCATTTGGCTGCATTGCGGCCTGCTTTTACGCGCGCCCAATATAACAAATTAGACTCTATGTACAAAGAAGCCGACCACCCAGTAAGAGGTCACAGCTTCAATGTTGCAGAACAAGTTGTAGTATTGCTGAATCCATGTTGTGCTTATCACGCTATCGAAGATATGGTCTAATATTTATATCTATCCGTTAAAGAAGGAGATCTTCAACCTAGTCTATGCCTCCTAATGATCCGCCATCAATACAAGAATAATTTGAGTTTCGGATTCCGTCTTTTGAGTCTGTTTCTGCCCAAAGGATACTTCACCACGCGAACAGCAATACCGTGAGACCACCAACAATACTGGAAGGAAGCCAGAGCCCTATCCGTGCCAAAGCCGATGGTGCGCTGGCAGTGAAGGGCAAGATCGACGAATTCGAAGAGTTCGAAAAGTTTCCAGTGCCACCGACGGATTCGCAAAGGGCATCGGTGAGATCAGCAATGACTGTTTAACCCATGAGTGTCAGCATGCCGTATCTGAGGGGAATAACACATGGCTTACCCTGCACATCTGCCGGGATGCAAAATGACCGATAGCAGGACCCTACGATTGAAGCATAGGTCGGAGATTTGCAGATACATGATTTGTTGCTGTAGCTACCACAGCCAGCGAAATTGTGCGCACTGACGCAAGATCGCTACTTTCGATCAGGCCATGAAACGACATGATGTCATGGGAACAGCTTACAGCACAGGGTGGATAGTTGAGAGGCTCAGTTGGGTCCTCGCCCTTGGTATAGGAGCTAGCGCTTGAAGTAGCAGCCGTCACAGCAGTTACAACTTGCGAGCCCAGAGTGGCATTGTCACTGTACATCCGCGCACAAAGTTGCTCTTCAATTGTTACCGCAGCTACACCGAACGAGAATCGTCAGCAACAGACGAATTGATTGACGGGAAACTCAGGAGGCGTGCCATTCATATCGGGACTAGAACAAGACGATATCTGGCATGCAGCAAGCTTGCTCCTGTAGTCTACGCTACAAGCACACTCGATGTTGAAGACACTGCACCCTGTAGCCGGGAGCGTCTCATTGGCACAGATTTGCTGTACATTCATGTCAGCTGTTACTCTCTATCAATGCGAGAATTTCACGTACGGCGCAGACGGGGTAGGTAGCAACGCTAGAAGTATTGCTAGTTGCCGTCGCTGTGGGTACTACTGGAGAGGTGATCTGCGATGGCACCTGCGGCACACATACGGCCTGCCCAACAAGAATGGCAATGAATGGTATATGGATAGAATGCATGATCATCTCGACAAGCCTTAATGGCGACTAGATTGGAGAACGCTGACGGGTTGGTAAATGGGCAAGAAGGCCGATCAAATACCATAGATCTTTCGAGTTCAATTGGCCTGGCCATCATGTCTTTGTTATCACACTTCGACCGCCGTTTTAGGAAATTTTGATGATAGCGACAGATATCCTTGTCTTTGTCCCGCGGTTCCGAGCGTGGCGTTTCAGCGTTGACTGGGTTGCTTGATGGCCCAGCCGTGGCTGAGTACAAAGGCAACAGGTTTCTGCAAGCGGCTCGCTTGACGAGGTTGCAAAATCTGCGCAGGCGCTGTGCTTTGTGTATCCAGTGGTAAGCGCCCTACTCGTGGAAGTGGAGAACCGATCAAAGGAAGCCAGAACCACCGTCGTTCGCCGGAGTGCATTAGCGGATTAACATGTACTTGTGTGGATGGTCAGACGAACGCATGATAGGGTTAACTGAAAAGAACTTTGGTCAATAGGAGTCAGACGTCGATGTGAACCTGTTCTGATTGGCATGGGATAAGCTATCCACTATGCTTCCCATTTGAACATAATCGGACATCATAACACGTTAATACTTATCTGAAATTGAGTGAAAAACGCATTGATTATATTATCTTGCTATGTACAAGGATGGTGTCACCCCATTTCCATGTGCTTGCTGAGAGATCCTCGAATGATTACAGGGCCGTCTCATTCTTCGTCTCCGCCTCGTGCTGAATGACAGCAGCCTTGATGTCGGCATTGGTGCCCGAGATGCTGATACCCTTGTTGGTGAGACCCATCTCGTGCGCAAAGGTGCTATGAGGCACCCACTTAGCGCTATGACGAGCATTAGACTCTTCCATCATCTTATCAACTTGCTCCAGGCTCAGGCCCTTTGTCTCGGGAACAAAGAAGTAAGCGAAGGCCAGTGACAGGCAGCAGAGAGAACCCCAAAGGAAAAACACTTTTGCGCCAAGATTGGCGTCGCCCGGGCTGGTGCCGACGAGATAGGGTGTGATGGTGGCGATGATCTGCAGGTTTAGTAAGCAATGAAGCTGCCGGATGTTGGGGACTGTAGAGACTTACGCAGTTCCAGAACCAGTTGGATGAGGTAGAGATACCCACACCACGAGAGCG
This sequence comes from Cladonia uncialis, assembly GCA_002927785.1. Taxonomy (NCBI): domain Eukaryota; kingdom Fungi; phylum Ascomycota; class Lecanoromycetes; order Lecanorales; family Cladoniaceae; genus Cladonia; species Cladonia uncialis. The sequence goes on from NAPT01000056.1 coordinate 34,078, forward strand.
GATGGGGATTGGGAAGATCTCTCCAATAACAACCCATGCGCAGGGTCCCCATGTTGCCGCAAAGAATGAGATGTTGAAGCAAATAAAAGCAATCATGGCGCTGACAGCCGCGTGATTGTTTTTGCTCTCTTTACCCGCAGTAACGCCAATAATGCCAACAATGAACTGCATTACCACCATCCCTGTAGCACCAACAATGAGGAGCGTCCGACGACCGAAGCGCTCGACCGCCCAGAAAGAAATGGGCGTGGAGCACACGTTGACGAGAGTAGTAATCAGAGTGATCAGGAAGGGGTTTTTAATCGTGCCAAGAGAGGTGAAGAACACAGTGCCGAAATAGAAAATGAAGTTGATGCCAGTAAGTTGTTGCATCATTTGCATGAGGATACCTAGACAACGCGAGATTTGGTCAGCAAACATATGCAATCAAGGCGAAGGACTTGAACCTACCAACAGTAGTACGACGGCTGTTGCTGACTCCCTTGAAGATTGATCCTTTGAAGCAATTGGCCCAGCTGCCGATCCAGCTAGTCTGCGGTATCACTTGCATCTCGTACTCGTGGTTGGCAATGATCTCAGCAAGCTCGTCTTGAATGTAGTCGGAATCGATTGGTTGACCACGAACGCTGGATAGAGCTTTCGCAGCCTTCTCGAGCTTGCCTTTCTTGACGTAGTAACGGGGCGATTCAGGCAGGACGAAGAGGCCAATGGCCAAGATTACGGCCCATAAGAACTGGATTGCAATCGGAATGCGGTAAGAGCCAGTATCATCGCGGTTTTGGGTTGCGTAGACCACGCAATTCGCCAACAAGATGCCAATGGTGATGCAGAATTGATATCCAGACACGACGGCACCACGGACTTTCTTCGGCGCGATTTCCTAGGCACGGATATCAATATAATCCTCGCGAGCATCGCGTGAAGCTAGGATGAACTTACCGACATATAGAGAATGACGATTGCAGATATGAAACCAACACCGAAACCAGCAATCAGACGCCCCGGAACCATCAAGCCAAGGCCAGTGGAAGCAACCTCGAGAATACAGCCAATTGTGAAGATACCGCAGCCGGCGATGATGGTAGTCCTCCGTCCAATAGCATCAGCGAGATCTCCGGCAACCAAAGCTCCGAAGAAGGTCCCGCAAGACAAGATCGAAGTGGTCAATGATTGATCGCTAGCTGGTAGATGGAAAGCTGCCTTGGCGACTGTGTCACCGGGGGCAGGGTATGGTTTACCGGTATATTGTCGAATGAAATACGGCATGGCCAACACGCCGCCCATCCAGCCGGTGTCATAGCCAAAGAAGATGCCGCCAAAGGCAGCAAAGGCGCAGATGAAGTAGGCCTTGACAGTAACGGGGGCTTCGATACGGGATGTATCGGTGGTTCCAGTGATCACAACACCTCCTCCAGGCATAGTTGCGGTGTTACTATACTCTATTCCGGGTCAGTGTTATAGGTAGAGTAAGACAGAATGCCTGAAGCTGCAGTGAATATTCCGGAAGTGTAAGCATTGGAGGCTGGGCGCAAAGGGGAGTTTATAAAGTGACGAGGGGACTACCTCGCACTGTTACCGACCCCGCAAAATCATGAGTCGTGGTATTAAATGTTTACGGGAGGCGTTATTGGATGCGCGCCGTGTTGAGCGGAGGAAGTAACCTCGTGAAGAGGATCTCCGTGTGATCATGCGCATCATGTAAGGTAGACCCTAGTCACCTTAGTATCATGTGGTGCAGCCGTGACTGGGAATAATAATTGGGTATCCACTAGAACGGTGTACTACTGCCCACTGCCCAAGCAGTTGGCCAGGTATTATTCAGATGTATCCATGTATACATGTACACGGTAATAATCAGTGACCGACACGGGATGGTGAGCAGTGCGAAGCGTTCGAGATCCTGGCGATAAGATTGGTAGATAATCTTAACTTCGTGTCTGTAGGGTCCAGGGTTGCAATACGGTATTGGCGGGAATGTAACCAAGATGTAACCTTCACCACTCACCATGAGGGACGCTTTCCTGCAACCGGCAGTAATGTAAGTAAGAAGGGCCGTTAAAGGATCCCCTGCGAGAGCTTGCTCTCTACCTCCGCCGGATGGCAATAATTTCCCCGCTCTTGGGTCGTTAGTGAAGATACCAAGGCTACTGGTGGAACACAACCCTAAGAGCGTGAAAATTCTTGAGCTCGCATCCTGTGATCTTCTTAGTATCAAGATTCTGGGACCTCTGACGTCGCACCGCATTGAATACATGTGATAATCTACTGCGGGGACGCTCTCCTCGGCTATCATTGATGCTGACTGCATACCGACAGATAAGCAATAGTGTCGACCAATGCGAGTATTCTGCAAGATAGTCGCAATGTCGACGGTTGAATGCAGAAGGTCGTCGCCCAAGTATTCCCGGTGGGAGATGCACGGGCTTTTTGCTCCTGGGTTGGTTTTGGAGTCTGTTTACTCTCGGACCCCTATTGAAATTAGAAATGACACTGGTAGACCCTGTTAGAGTCCCTAACATCTAGCGCCCGCTCGGCCATCTCCGCGTGCAGCCCCTGCTGATCATTGGGGTCGCTAGGGAGTCCTTGATGAGCAATCATTGGGTGTCCACCAGCCGAGGGGCGCTACAACGTACCCTAGAGCTTCAAGGGGTATGCCCCGGCTAGACTCGGCCCCATGCTCGGGCGTGGGGCCTAGACTACCCATAGAAAGTTCCCTAGTTCCTTAGAGTAACGCACCGCCCAAACCTAACTATCTCATACCGGCGCCAAAGTCGTGGGAACCGATTCTTTCGAGGCTTCGAGGCTCTGCTGACTCCTTTCGTGTGGCTAGCTTAGCGCTGACAGCACAAGTAAGACTATGGAGGCGATACAACTCTCCAATGGAACTCAAACCATACCCCGAGGATGAAGCTTCTAATCGAGGCAAACCTTCTAATAACTTAATTACTGTAGGATTACTAACCACCTAAACAAGTCACTATTCCCGGCCGAATACCTCGGCCAATTGATCCACAGGCCACCAACTTTGAAATCCCATGAAAGTCACGAGGTCTCTAAAATAGGCGAGAGAGTAGTCCACCAGAATATCACATTAGCTTATTAGGGAACACGATCGTTCGCCTTCTCCTAATCAAGCTGAAGGCGAGCGTGGCGGCCAGAGCAATGGTAAGGTAGAAAATAAGATATTGCCACTGGGGAAGCGCAAGTCGTGATTCAGCAATGTCACAATCAGCATATCGAATAGTCTCACCTGTGTTGGAGATCAGCTAGGCTTCTGTGGAAGTATCCTCCTGCCACGAAGTGGCCTCCAAGGGTGGAGGGGATGCGTTGAACGAACCGTCTCACGCTAAAAAGTCCATTATAGGTGTAAGAGGACTGAGTTAACCGCAGAGCCGTTGGAAGATAGAGAATCGCTCTCTGTATTCCTGAGCCTTTCCCACTCAGTTGCGTTACACTCTCCTTCGCATGTCTATCTTGTCTTTGGAACGCTGTGACTCGTGCCTAATCAGTCTCGCTGGGACGGTGAGAGAAGCTCATGCAAGCACATGTAATAATTGAGATTCGAAGATCTGCTACTTGATGCCTAGCGGTCGTCAAGGTCTTGCTTACTGCTAATTTCTTTCATGACGTCTTGCCCTCTTTTTTGCCTGTATGATTCTTTATCAAGTACTCGACTCGGCCTACCAGCCGCCCAGTCGCGAAATCTACGTGTCAAATGTAATAATGTTACTCTTATTGGCTTCAACCCCTTATCCGGGGGCTGGTCACCATATGCCTCCTTTATCCAACAATCTGCCACACTTCATTGCATTATAAAGGGTCCATGTGGTCGGACGCGGTTCGATAATGCGTTGCTGAATTCAAAACGGAGTATCTGCACAGTGTGGAGGAGCCGATAGCATTCTTAGTAGTTTGGAATGCAGACTTTCTCTTGCTCGAGCCTCGAACGCCATGCATTTTATAGGTTTCGCAGATTCTGAAAGGTGCTGAAGGGGTGCAACCACTACCTTCCCTTTATTGCACTCTCTGGGGAATTTTCCATCGATCACCTTTGTAACCAGGTCTCGATCTTATAAAAGCTTGGAACGCGAGATTTTGAGTAGAGGTCAGAGAAGAGAGACGTATGACCGAAGTACTCGAAGTCTATTAGATGACAGTAACTTGGGGTGGTCCTTTTCTCAGACGGCTGCTGTCCATGGAAATCTGCACAAACAGACGCAATTATCCTCGGTCAACTTGAGGTGCCTCATTCGTGTCTCTCTAAGAAGTCCGAGCATGCTATCAGCTAAACCATACACAGCGCGATAATTTCTTAATCTAGTAAGTTGTGAGGGCATCAAAAACATAAAACATACTCAAACGCTTGGCTCGAGCTGAACAGGCGGTTGGGGCTCCTGGTTCTGAAGGAAGCCCTAGAAACTGCCCCCTAGATTGTAAAGTCTCTAGCCTAAGCTCCTCGGTTCTGGGGGATCAAGAACTTGTGTTCAGGGGACAAGAATCCGGTCTACGGGGCGACTCTAGGCTTGAGCTTGAGCCCGGAGACGATAAGCTTTGGTATCTACTTTGGCCGGCTTTGCGGAAGCTGTGAGCGAGGGGAAACATTCTCCCGAGCCGATCTGACCAAAGACCGACGAGAGCGCTCGCAGTGATGTAAATGGTCACCCAAATTGCCCAACCATACAATGTGGCTCCTCCCTTACTCAGTACATATCAATCATAAGACCCCCGCAAGACTCACTGCCCGTACAGAACGGCTGGGTCTAGAGTTCCGATTGCTATCGCGATTGATACCCTCCAGTACCGAGCCATCAGCGTAACACGAACCCACGAACCATTCCCTCGCGGTTTGTGCAGCTTTGCGCTGCCAAATTCTATGATACACCCTTCAGCTTCATTTTCTGTGACCGAGGCCGCGCAATATAAATGGAGCGGCTACACCTGAGACCGCCACCCCAGGATCTGATTCACCTGCGAAACACGGAGCATAGGTCGGAAAGGCCTGGGAATATCGTGGGAGCTGTCCTACATCACAAACATCAACAAGAAGGCGGTGTATAAGAGACAAGAGAAAGAGCGACTTTGTGGAACCCAATGTTTCAAATGGCTTTTGTAATCGACGAATTGAAAAGAAGAGCATTCTAGAGATACCATCGGCTTGAGCAAGAGCCGAAGATGGCACAGAAAATGATCATACAGTCAGCATCTCGATGGTCTATTGGTGACTTTCTGAAAAACCTACGTGGAATGTCAGCAACAGCAAAGCGGCTGTGAATTGTTCTGTAATGCTATAAGACGATCCTCCAGTACTGCGTGCAACAAGGACGTACCGCCTGAAGACAAAATACGAGCTTATTCTGCTGGCTGTCGTGACCGTCCTTCTTAACTGGGTCGAGAGTAAGAGCAGGCAAAGACTGTTACAAGGAACCTGACATCTTCTTGAAAGAGTCGAGCGCTTGACATCTTACTGCCATCGATCTAGGGTCACGCAAACGGGATGAGTCAGCCTTGAAGAGTACGACGTGTTGCACAATGTATCATATCGCTTCAGATGCCTGCTGCACACTAGCAGCGCCAATCGGGCAGGGTGCCGAGAACCTATTACATCTGACCCATTAACCGCAAACACATCGTCTTCAATTGCCATCTCTCCACATTTCGATTATTGAGACTTCGGTTTCAGATCACAACCTTACGACAGGTTGAAACCCCCAAGCCGCTTCCCCGTGTGGGCAGCCCATGGGGAGGGCACTCACGTGCCATTATCTGCATGAGATTTGCAAATCCTCCACGTGTGGGACCGCTAGCGACCGATTAGATGCTCTGCGTGTGTAAGTACCCGTGAGAAATATCCGAAACTATCCACATAGAAAGGAAATCACGCATATAAAGGTCTGGAGACCTCTGCCCTTCACCCCAGCAGACCACTCTAGTTGCGGTAACGATTTTCTCTAAATCACGTCCACATCAACTGCAAACATGCTTCTCACTCTATGTCCCACAATTCTCTTGCTTTCATGCCTAACCTCTGCTGCGAGCGTAAGAAATTCGCGAGCCTTTACAGCAGGTTCGACATCACCACAACCAGACTACGCATGTACAAATGACATGGATTGGTTCGGCGACAAGTACAACCCGGAGGATTGCATGGCAGCAGTGCAGCGCCTTTGGAACGTGGCAGCCTCGCAGTATGAGACCACTCAATTCGAGTTCCTCGCGCCCGGTGCAACGAACACGACGACTTTACCAACAATACAAACACCACAAAGATATTCTTCAGGTCAGTAACCCCAATACCTCCTTCATCAGCTCTTGCGCTAACAATACAAGGCCAATGCACCCTGGCCATTGTGATGTTGGATTCCTTCGAGCCTGGGTCATTGCCTGGTGAAAAAGCAGGAGAATCGTATAAATACAGTGATTCCGATGTGACATCCTTTGAAGAACTCTGGGAGACTGCTGGCACGGTTGAAATAAATTGTGTACTCACACAGAAACAACTTGGATGGGCTCCTGGTGGTAAGATAATTTCCTCAACGTAACGTGTTGGACAAAGCTACATTTACATGTAGTGCTTCGGTATTATCGCAGCCCATGCTAATTGACTTTTAACAGGAAAGGAATACGCTATTGGCATTTTCATATGGAACAGTGACTCGTACTGGAACCGTCAAATTCCGTTTAGTCCGCCAAACAATGTTACGTCGCCCCAGAACGTTACGGCCTCGCCTGCACTCACAACCGAGCCCTCAGACCAAGAGCAGCTAGCAGAAACCTCATAAGACAGTCAATTTCAGAAAGTCTTCGATCTCTTTGAAGTCGAAGGACCGATATGAAGAGGCCACGTCATGAATAATGAGGGAAATTTCGCTCACGCTTAACCAATGCTGGTCACGGCGCGATGTTTGAATGATTCATACTACGCCTCTGATGAGAGTAATGGAAGACTTAAGATAACAGGTGTTCTAGAGCGCTTATGGTAGCCAATATAGCTGTTTGTGGTTTCTCTGTTTCAGCTAAGAGTCTGAGGGGATAAGGATGCATGAAGTAAGATTCGTTTCTACAATGCAGCAAAAGGCAAAGGGTGAAATGTACATAAGAACTATTGGATACCTAGTCAGGGATTGCTCAACAAGCAAAAGGCTCCCTTGCTTCCTACTTGCTAATAAAGCTGCCTTCAATCAGCCTCTATACGGCATTGCCTGCATGCAGAAGAGTAGCTGTGTTCCAAGCTCTATCATGGCTTTCCTTGCTCATCAGCTTACCAGATCATTCAGTATTGAATCTAACTTCAAGGATTGACAATGAAGAACCAGGCGTGTGATGAATCTTGACTAAGTGGAACCGATGATCTGCAGCCTTGAACAGGCCCTCGAATTCTGCCGCAGTCCGTTCGCGAGAATTGCTCATCGTTATCATCTGGATATCGCTCAACCTGAAAGCATTGTCAACAACGGGGTTGCTTAGAGGAGCCTTCCCGGAGTCAAAGGGGTCAAAATTCGAATACTATTGGTGTAGTATTAAGTAATGGGACGCCTAGTAAACGAGGTCCTACGCTAGGATTTGCGGGCCCGCATACCCGATAGTAGTAAAGAATCCTTCCCTTCCAACCAATAGGAGCCTCTCAATTATCGAAATGACAGCTGTTAAGCAAGGCGTCATAGATTCGACAAGGTCTTAGACCCAAATTTCATCGCCATCGTAATCAGTATTCAAAGCGATGCGTTATATTAAACATTAATTCCTCATCAAACGTTTCGCTCAAGTTAGAGGATCATACATGCCTTCTCCTTAGAGAAGCATTTGGGGACGCCAAGATATCCCTATAGAACACCCACTTTGATCAAAGCTATTACACGGTTGCTTGAATGCGCCGCCATAGCCCCTCGGATACGCCTTGCTTGCTACTATCAGCCTTGATTTGGTAGCTACTGCCATCCCTTGAATCCTCCGCCTCTATTCTCACAGTCGTAGGTATTGAACGCACTAACCATGCTAATAGTATATTAGATGAATAGGCAGATATAGTCGATGACCACGTATGTGCGGACATCCTTGGTACTTTTATACAACAAGGCAAGTGGAGTGGTGGTATGTTCCTATCCATGGCTGAGCTGTGGCAAAATAAGCTTGTTGTACCGTTATTAATTGGAGAACATGCAGTCTGGCAGCTGTAGTGGCACGGAGAAAGAAAATCTAGACTCTGACAACTGTGTGCCATATGTTGCGCCTTGATCACAGTTTGTAGAGGGAAGCGGTATAACCCTATAAGTCAGAAGGATTGTTTGCTCGAAGTCCCAAGGTGTTTCCGTTCTGAATACTTTTGAAGAAGAATTAGGGGGAGTACAAAGACGTGAGGTGGGTGTAAGACATCGTTACTGGAAACTGGTGCGTCTCGGCCAAGTTCCACACCTAAATGCCCCTCCGCACCAATCCGCTCACATGTCGTAGAGGAAGGCCATCCATAAAGTTTATCAAGCCACATGGCAGGTTAGTGCGATTGAGACAGTGCATGATTGTTGAATTATCTCTTTTTAGGGGTTCAAGTGTTTCATTCATGTCCTTTCGGCCGCAGGCAGAGGTAATCCCAACCAGTTGTGTGTTGCGCACGGAAAGCCGGATCTGAGCACGAGTGAACGTCATTAGCCAACCCAAAGGGTATGGAAACGATAATTAGTATCGTCAGCTTCTCTCGAAAAGGGGGCGAACTGATGCTCACACCCTTCGGCTCGAGCACATGTATGACTTGGTTCAAATGAGTATGACTCTTGTCAATGTATGCTTCCCCTCCGCAAAGATCCGTTTGGCTTCCTTCCATTTGAGTGCAATTTCTCACATCATCAAGCACTAATGCACTTAGCTTAACAGCTGAGAAGTAAGTGTATAATTCTTGTTCTGCACGTGTGGCTTTCTCTTCATATCTGGCTTCTCCCTTATTTGACTACAGTCAGATTTCGGAGGCACGTGGCCTAAATGGACAGTGGTATACATAGACGCAGATACTTGCAACATGTTGATTCCCAATAGTATAAATATATCCAAAACCCGAGCCCGGGAGTTACGGGCGTTAAGAGTGGCGTGGAAACGTCGACACCTGACCTGTAAGAGAATGCAGCATAAGTCATGCATATAGAGGGGCAATCGAACTTAAGTTTCAACACTTTTAAGATCCTTTAAAGCAGTATCTATCCTTTCCTTGCATATTTTTAAAGCAATAGAAGGCTATTATTAAGGGTCAGAAACCATTAAAGCAATGACTCAAAAAGGTTTTATTAGTAATTATATGTTAGGTGTTAGCTCTATATGCATGACTTCTGCTCCACTCTCTTACTTGGCCAGTCCTCAAAAGCGGTCACGTTACACCCGAGACCGAGTGTTATCGGCAACTCCGAGGCCTATGCGCTTTGTTTCTATGCCTCATATGTGACTCTTTGCAAGTATTGGGGATGCACTCAGACAACACTCTCAAATCGATACCACAAGTCAAATAAAGCTCCACGGACAAAGAAGTCTTCGTCAACGATGAGATAAAGTGCCCACCATAAGAGCGAGAGGTTCTTTCAGCTTTGTGAATCCTCAGAAGCAGACCAGTCTTTACATATCAGAGATTCCTAGATGCTTCCTAAGAATATCAACCTGAATCGTAGTCCGAACTGAGCCTTAGCTTGAGTCGGAACAATATCATTGACCGCAAGCCATAGGATAAAGCCATGGGAAAGATTCTCGCTCTTCTCCTCGGAACCCCTCCGCACTATGAACCACGGAGGATCCGAACGCATGGATCCAAAGGCCACCATGGTCTGTGTATGCATTTCTATACCTACGGCCAGAGTCTTCGCCCAGAGCCTAGGCTCTCATATCCCACCATCATCCGCGTCAACTGTGCAAAGCTGGAACCGCCCGCAAACCACATATGCGAAGGACACACAGGGCTTGATAGCAAGGTAGCCGACAGTTTCTTCTCTAATCCCACCAATGAGTCACGGTTTCAAGAAGCCCTAGACCAAATCCAACGCTATCTCGACAGGCATGATGATCACATAGGATGTGTGGCAATCATGGTATCATGTTACTATGGCGTCCATCGGAGTGTCGCCATGGCCGAGCGCTTGGCTACGGTTGCTGAGAGATGGACTGGGCTAAGCGTACATTGTCGGCATTTGGATCTGGGAAAGGGAATCGAGCGGCAACAGCGGGCGAAAAAGCAGAGGAAAATGTTGAGGTCGATCGAGAGATCCTGGCCGAGAGTGGTCAAGTGGTTGTTCGGTGGACAGGACTAGTCACCTCAGCGCCGCGGCGAGGACTGGACGCCATGGATCAGCCGTTAGGTGCGCGAGGGTAAGCCCTTCCATATAAAGCGCCTATGCCAAAGTCATCCTCGGGTTGTCTTCTCAATAGCCAAAAACGAGTACAAGGCGATAGCACGAACCCTACGCAAAGTGCAGTATAACTCACCGCATAAGTCAGCACCTGATCAAGCTCAGAGCCTTGAACATAGGTATTCACAGTGGCATTTTGTACCATATCGCCCATCCACATATCGCTCGTCATTCCCAGACTTTGACTATCAGTCTCATCGAGGCATATCGTCAACCCGCATTTCGTCCAATACGCGGCATATGCATTGTCTGTTTCGTAGACCAAGGCGCAAGATGGCTTGAAGCCGTCGTTTGTCGAATAGGTGTCCTCTTAGCTGAGCCAACTGACAGGCGAGAAGCTCCAGTCAAAATCTCATGCCACTTGATCGCCGCCGGGATAGGGCTACTGGCGGATTCTTGGCAGCATTAGACGAGAGGCAACTTTAAACGGTGGCCCTTCGCCCATGGCCTGCTTTTCTCCTGTTCAATCGAAACCGAGATACTATACTAAAGGACTCTAACAAAGCTCAAAAAACATGTATCGGAACTTTATCGTTGAATGATTTTACGAGGCGCGGTAAGCAGGTAAGGAGAAACAATTAGCCATAAAACTTATCATTTCCTTCTCCTCCATGTATCGGAGTACAGCCTCGAGATCAGTACAAGCTTACATGTCTAAACACTAAATCTCTCTCACGTTCATGCATCTCTGTTCCCGCTCAGGACCATTTCAATCATAATCTCAGTTACAAACTAGTCATTACCCAAAGCCAGTTCCGCTCCATCCATGCCAATCCAACACCTTCCCGTCTTACATGACCCAGGCCACAGCCCCAACCATTACTCCCACAAACCCCACCAATCCAATTCTCCATACCTTCGCCCTCGACCCTCCGCCCGAATGAACACCCGTCGGCCCCGAAGGCGGTGCACCGAAAGCACTCACGATCGCTCCACCTATTCCCGCTCCCGTACTATTTCCGCTCACAACATTACTACTCGTAGCCGCAGCACCCAACGTAGCCAATGTCTGCGAGCCTATATGCAGCACGGAGTTCGTGCCCAGACTGATATTTACACCAGAAACGGTAACACCTGGTGCACCAGGAGCGACGGTGGCGCCCTCGAGTACAAAGCCAGTAGGCTCAGCGGTGAACGTTTGACCGTCTACCGTGAAGACGGATTGGGTAGGTAGAGACATGGTATTAGATCCCACAACTAGAGCACCAGAGGGGCCAAGGCTAACTATAGTTCCGGAAATGGTGACAGCTTGGCCCGGAGAGATAGAGGTACTAGCAATAGTGAAGCCAGTCGGTTCAGCAGTGAAAGTCTGACCGCCAACTGTGAAGACAGTTTGGGAAGGTAGAGCGATGGTGGAACTGCCTACAGCTAGAGTACCTCCTGGCGCTAAGGAGACAGGTGTTCCAGAAATGGTAACCGCCGTACCACCTGGCGTGAGTGTAGTGCCAGCAATTGCGAAACCGGTTGGTTCGGCGGTGAATGTCTGCCCTGCTACCACGAAGACAGACTGTGTTGCTGATGCAGTATTGATACCTAGGTTGATAGTAAAAGAGCCAATTTGCAAGTGCGACGAAGCGTCAAGAGAGACAAGTGTGCCCGATAGGTATACAGGGCTGCCACCAGGAGTGAGCGAAGATCCTGCGATTGGGAAGCCAGTGGGTGCAGCTGTGAAGGTTTGGCCTGCTACGGTGAAGACTTCAGGGCCTACCGTCTCAGGACTTTGGCCGAGACCAATGGTCGAGGAGCCAATCTGCAGTTGCGAAAAGGAGTTGAGGGATATTGCTGTGCCTGAAATAGTGACGGCTTGGCCCCCAGGTGATATGGTAGTGCCAGCAATTGAGAACCCCGTAGGGGCAGCAGTGAATGTTTGGCCGGCTACGCTGAAGATTGATTGGGGGGCTGATGGTAAAGAAGGAAGAGCCAAAGTGCTGGCACCATTGACTAAGAGCCCTTGATTAGATGGCAACACCGAGTACGTTGTGCCTGAGACAACAGCGGTAGGTCCGCCAGCACTGATTACAGCGCCATTGGGCAGGTTTAAGGCCGGATATGCACCAGGGGTAGCTGCTGATGCTGCTGGAGTAACGACGAGACCATTGGAGAGCGTGATAGGGGCAGTCGAAGCGGGTTGCGCAGCCTGCATTATATAGGCGTTTTGGGTGGGTGGTAGCGAGTAAGTCCTTCCGTCTACTGCGACACTGGAAGAGCCATCGAGGGAGAAAACTTGGCGAGAGATTGTAGCTTGGCTCCCAGGTGCTATAGTGGAGGTCCCCACGATTAGACCGCCGCCCGGAGCTTGATAGGCAGTTTGGCCGCCGACAATTAAGGGAATGTGGCTGGTGATTGGTGCGATGGCGTTGGTGGTCCCGTCCACAACGACTTGTGTTGGGTTTGCAAAATTGACTACATGACCGGACACAGTGGCTTGGCTTCCAGGAGCAACAACCTGTCCACCAATTTCGAGGTTTCCGTTTGAAACCTGCACAATCTGATCCATTGGCGCCGCTGCTGTGGGAGCCGGTAGAGCCTGCGTATTTCCGTCAACAACCACCTTATTACCACCATTGGAGACCGTGTGACCAGCCACAAGTGCTTGACTTCCGGAGGGAATGGTAGAGCCTCCTACAACGAGGTCACTATTCGGATTCTGGACAATAGCTTGGCCGCCAACGGAAGGAAGTACTGGTGCGGGAGCGATAGTAGGCTGAGGTTGAAGGGCTTGTGTACTACCATCAATCACCACCTTGTTCGCGCCATTTGAGACGGTATGACCGGCGACGACTGTTTGACTGTTGGGTGGTACTGTCACCCCAGCAATAATAAGTTCACTGTTTGCGTTCTGCAGAACAGGTTGACCACCAACTTGTGGAGGGGGCTGGCTGGGGGCGACAATTGCAGGAGCAGCGACTTGAGATGGCTCTGACGGAGGCTGAAGTGCTTGTGTGTTACCATCAACGACAACATTACTCGCGCCATTTGACACTGTTTGGCCTGCTACAATTGTCTGTGATCCTGGTGCCAGTGTCGTAGAGCCTCCTACGATCAGGTTGCTATTCCCATCCTGCAAGATTGGCCGGCCACCAATGGAGGGAGCAGGCTGTCCTGCCGCTACCACTGCTGGTGCAGGCTGTGACCATGGCGCAGCTGGGGCTTGAAGTGCCTGAGTGTTACCATCTACAACAACATTGCTTCCACCATTTGAGATTGCGTGGCCCTCAAGAGTTGTCTGGCTACCAGGCGCGAGAGTTGTTGATCCGCCGATGATTAGATCACTATTAGTGTTTTGTAAGATTGGCTGATTATTAATTGAAGGCAAAGGTTGCGCTACAGGCACAACAGGTGCGGGAGTCGCGGGCACGTTGGTAGGTATTGGAGCAGCGGGTGCTGGCTGTATGGGAGCTAACGTTATTGGATTGTTGGTTGGTGCAACTTGAGACTGGGGTGCTGCCACCCCTTGAGGGGTCGGAGAGGGATCAAGAGCCTGAGACAATAGAGACATCGCGGCTGGAGACTCATTATCCGGGTCCGCAGACAGTACTGGGTCACTCCCTGGTATGACTGCGGCAGGGTTAGATGGACCAGGATTCTGATCGAGGCTCAGACTAGGGTCTATTAGAGCTGTTTCGTGAAAGAGGAAGCTGGGAGCGTTAAATAAAGGAGATGGCCTGGGATCATAAGGTAGTGCAGCCGTGATCCCGGGTGCCGCCGCCCCTGTTGATATCATGTCAGGACTTATAGCCGCCGTCACGACACCAGGACCAAGAGCAGTGGCACTGCCCAGAGCCCTGGGCGGATCCATGACACCCAGGTCTATTGGAGTACAGGTACCCGCGCCCCAGGTCTCCCATTCTGGATCAATATCTGTCACATCAGGCGGGAAAGAGAGCTGGGGTGTAGCGAACATCTGAGAGGCGAAGACTGAACCGATCGGATTTGAAAAACAGGACTGGTACCTTGACAAAAGGACTGAATCCGGAGGCGGATTGGCTAGCTCTGCATAATTAATTGCCTCCCACCCGTTGAAGATGCCTTGAAGATAGCCAGGCGGTCCAGGTCCATTAAAGTAATACGCAATGCCCATACCCTCGCTGCCTGGCGCAACACATCTCGCAGAAGAAAGGGCGTCTGGAGCATAGGCGCGCGTGACTGTATATTCCGGGCCCACTTGCGTCTGACTATTGAGCAGGGCCACACATGAAGCCTGGGCAGAGATCCCGCTATATACTACGTATACTGAGGGAGAGACGAAGGTGAACCCATTAGAGACAACCCCAGATGGTTCTGGACCTAGTGCTGCAGGTGCGGCAGTAATGCTGTAGTTGCTGGGGCTGCTTGTATTGGGTGCATTAGTAGGTTCGGGCGGCCAGTAAACCAATTGAACTGCCGAAGCTCTGACATGGCATTTATTGCAGCAGTCTGTCGGTGCAACATAGGGAGTAGCCAACTCTGTCACCGTATTGTAAGAACAGCCCAATGACTGCGCACCGGTGGCGATCCCTTCTATCATGGTTGATTGGCATTGTTGCGTTGTTATTGTAGCGGTAGCGTAACTGTAATACCATTCGACAATACTATTCACGCAAGAACATGATTTTGCGTTATACCCATCAGTACCGGGTGACATGGAGCAATTTCCTCCGAGATAAGCCAAGCTCAAGATTCCAGAATCGTAAGTCGGTGGCAGCGTAGCATTGGCGGCAAAGACAGGCTGCCCGTTCAAAAACGAGATCGGAGGGGGAGCTGCTGTAATGGAAGCTGGGACGGTAGCGCCGGTCCCAACGCCACCCGGCATAGGTCCATTTGTTATGAAAGGCGCAAAAGCTGATCTCCCGGAGCCAGAAGCAACTGTGGCCAAAGGGTTGAGAGAAGGCGGGAAGATACCGGCAATCACAGACCCTCCGCTCCCGAGTGGACCAAGCACTGATCCACTTGGTGCAATAATGCCAATATTTTTGGTGCCAGATTCTGTACCAAATGTAAAAGCACCTGACTGCCCAGAGAGTGTGGCGGTGTTTAGGGCAGGGTTTGTGGAAGTAGCTGTCCCAGAACCGGGCTGTGTGAGAGTACCCTGTCCTGGATAAGGATATGGGGGACCATTCGATTGACTGGGTATTGGCGACTCTGAGGGAACTGTCGAAACCAAGGGGCGCCTAGATGCACCTGGTAGAGTACCATATGACTGGAAGCCGGCGGACGGACTGATTGATTCCGAGGGACTTGATGACGGCGAGCTAGCGACCTGTGTACTTGATGATGCTTTGCTGGACGACAAGGTGGACAGTCCAGTATTTGAAAGCTGGGAGCTTGACCACGTGCTGCTGATTGTTGGCGGCCCCGAGGAGCTTGATGATTGAGTCAACGAAGAGCTAGTTGTTGGCAAGTTTCCAGACGACGAAGTGCTTGGCGATTGGGTACCGGAAAGTATAGTACTGGAAGAATTAAATGATAATTGAGTGGAAATCGTAATGAGTGTGTTGGAGGACCCGCCGGAACCCAGCAATGCTACACTAGGATCTGCTCCGAGTCAGCATTAAGCGGCTGTTGTAGTGACAGCTGAGTGTCACTCTTAGAAAACATTTTCTGGGGTATGACCGAGAAGATGGAGAGTACAGCCCAATGGGGTGTTGAGCGCTCGGCAATGACTTACAAGCAGCGGTATTACGGCTGAAGGTGATCAATAAGAAGAGAACAACCTGAGCATTACATAAATCGTACATGCTGAGAACTGGCTGTTACGAATTAGGTGAGAACTGTAAAGACAGTGTAGGCATTGCTTAAACGCTGCAGCTATGATGATCACGCATGCCGAACAGCTCGAGGCAATAACGATTGACTGTAGTTGACTCTCAGTTCTGTCAACTGGCGGAAAGAGACAAAGTGAAAGACCATAAAGGTCTTTTCTCTTTTCCGAGTTACATTCAGGCGTCCAGTGCTGACGATAGGAAATTTCTGGATCTGGATCTGGTCAAGCTAGCGCGTGAAACGAGCTTGCTCTGTGGGTAAGGTAAGATATCTTAGCCATGCTGGGCTTGCTGGGCTTGCCAGGGGCAGGCCTGGTAGTCTTCTCTACCGTCAGCGGCACAGCAAGCCGAGCAAGTAGTCCAATCTGCTCTGAAGATTCCATAGGTGTAGAGTTGGTGAGCCGGAAAACATTGGCCGAGGTGGATCATCCTTAATCGTCTGCCACCCGCTACCAGATGCGGCGCAGTTGAGCCTCAGGCACAGTGCTCTTCGTAAGTAAACTTACGCTTCTAGCTTGCAGCCGGCACGCTTCAACAATTTATGTTGTCTGGATACTCTGGATACTGCTTTCCAGTGTGTTTCTTGCCTTGTACAGGTCAACTCGGCCGCAGTAATGTGAACAAGTTACAGCAGAGAGCTATGGTGTTGGGAAAACTAGGGGACGTACTTAGGGGACGAAGATCTACCTTACCTACCTAGAGTTTGGCTTATGGGGCTCACTTACCTGCGGCGCCTACTAGGGCTGACTCCCTAGACTTGACCCGGAATAGCGCTACAACGTTGGTGTTTCATCGTTTCTCCCCGCAAACAAAACCCAGCCACTCATTTCTACAACTAGAGTATTCTTTAAGCTTTCCTGCCAGACTGTACCTAGTATTAGTAGCGTTCTAATTATTGCGCAGATTCGCAATCACCAAGGAGAAAGGCTCGCTTCTACTACCACAACGGCTGTTAGCGAGTGCAATAACGAAAGCGAGGGCGCCTATCACGTACGAGGCCTTCTTCCACCCCTAAGAGACTTGCCCTTAGGATCTCCTGAAATGTCACAGTCCCCATAAAAAAACATGTGCTGCTTCAATCTTAAGATTCGATCTTCTTTGATCCCTCAGCTGCACGACTTCGGCGGGTTTTACAATACACCATTTCAAGCGATGGCCGAAAAGGAGAGCATAGCTGCAGTCCTGGCTTTCTTCGGCATGAAACGAACTGCTAAATCGGTATTTCTACACTAGATGATTTTGCCACCATCCGACACAGCTTAGCCAGCACCTCAGATTGGACACGCCAACTAGCATCAATACAGTGACAGTCCCGATTATTAAGCTTGGCTCGAGACCCGGGAGCGTAGGGGAACAGAGTCTAAGTTATGCATATAGAGGGATTGTATCGCATGGAAGATTGGAGTATTGGGGTTTTAAGGCGGTGACCATGTCCTCTCGAGCGTCCATCATGCATTGAGATCTTTTAATCAAATGGTAATAATTTACCCAGCCATTGCTTTGGGAGGTTTTCCATCAGCGGGGTGGCAGGTGTTCGCTCTATATGCATGATTTATGCTTCATTCCCTTACTTACTGTTGTAAGCATTGTACAGCGTGCAGTCTGAAGACCCTCTTCGATCAATAAAGGTAGGTAAACTTGGGCCGTCGCAGCAAGCTCGAGGTAAGAGATAGGGCTCAAATAATGTATCGAAGACTCGATATCGTGAACGCTCTTCTGTGACCAATGGAAAATCAGTGCGCGTGAAAGTGTTGTGTTACAACGAGTGGAAAATATTTAGTCCTCAATACTAATCCAAAGAACACCGGCATGACACTTAATAATGCCTTCAATTTTGCCACGACACGTTTCAGTCAACAGATTACACATGACTGGAACACGAATCGCCATCACCCCCCCACTCATCTTCCACTTTCTGGAAACCTACTTTTATAATCCAAGTCATCCATTCAATTGCCTCAACACCATTTAACTTATTGAGATGGCCGCTTTTACGCTTCTGCCCCTCGAGATCCTTCTCAACATCCGCAGCCACCTTGTGAAACCAAGCGACATCCTTACTCTCACAACCCTGAATCGCAAGACCTACACGTATGTCGACCTTTTGCTCTATTCAACAATAACCATCCATCACAGCCATCCCCCTTACAAAGGGCCCCCCGACTGGAAGGGCAACCACTGGATTGAAGACGCACTATGGAAGCTAGAAAAGGCTTTGAAGCACAAACCCAGCTTCATATCGAGCATCAAAACACTTGATATCCACCTCGACACCAGTGTTACTACCTTCTTGACTGCCGGAAACGATATCTTTACACTTCTTCCTCACCTTTATCATCTCAAGCATTTTCGACTCATCACTGAGGGCCTGAATGATCAAGCACTCTCACCGGCAAGGGACAAGATTTCTCCAGCTCGCTTAGCCATCGCGCTGCAAGGCTCAACATACAAGACGCTAGAAACCCTAGAGCTAGCTCTCGGCCGTGATCGTTCCCACACAGACGGCACAGCTCTTGGCGATCTGAAGTCCTTCGTTGCTCTAGAGAAGCTTAGTGTGCATAGCTACGTTCTCCTCGGAGGATATGACGTTAAACGGTGTGACTACAATCCCAACACCAATACAGAGCCTATGCTCAGCGAGATACTTCCTGCCAGTCTATTGCACCTGCGTATCCACTGCGGTGGCGCAGATAATGACTACGATAACAGCGCGAAGCACCAGCGCGCGGACAGAGACGAGGCCGTAGCGCATCTTACGGAGCCTGTGAATTGGGGACCCCAAAAGTGGGGGTCCTGTGACCAGACTTTTCAGGCATACGACGTGGTGCGCGCAAAGGAAGTTAGGGTGTTGAAGAGTGCGAGGAATTGTTTCTGTCCCAATGGAGACTTTTGGAGTCAGGTCCGTGAGCTGACCAGGGTGTCCGATCGACTGGATGTTATTGGGGAAGATTATGAATCGAAGTAGAAACGTAGGCGGAGAAGGTAGGAGAAGGGAGTCCGGAAGTATCAAGGCGCGAAATCATGTCAACCACTCAGAACTGTAGGAGGAGCTATATGAGTACAGATCGTGTAAACAAGCTGCCGTAATGAGATATTCCACGCCATATCTTACCCATGCTTCGAGCAGATTAAATTTGTGTGGCAAATTCCAGGTACTGTAAGAGCACAGCCACTTCCGCATTCGGAATATTATGCGAGCTCTCACGTGACTTCGTAATTTCGATCTGCACCTTCCGTCATTTTGAGTGATTCTCCACTTCAGCTTCTTCTCAGCTGTACGGCGCAGCTGCGGTACCCGTGCATAGTGCATGTTGGATATCCCGTGTGCGCGATTACAAGTATATCACGTCTATTGGCTTGCAGTCAATCGTACAGCAGGTACTAAAGCTATTCTAATGAGCTGATGATAGAACATGCTTGCCATCGATTTGCACATGTGATAGCTACCCGATGTTGTTAGCTCTGTTGCTCCAGACTGTTGACCCTTCCAATAGATCCATCGAGTGAACATTGGGAGATAGGCGTCCATGGCGGTTCTTTCGCACTCGGCTAGATTGCTGACACCAACTACTTACCGTTATTCGTAAGCATCATCAAGACTACCCAGTACTAATATGGTCTCCAATTGGCCAGGCAGTGATGCTATGTCAAAGTCTTATTGTACAGGACGCGTCTTCGCGGCTAGGAGTTCAAACATGGCAGACCAGTCACAGGCTAGGAATGTGATTCGACATGATTATCGATCTTCATCTATGCTTCAAGGCCATGCTAGCACGTACCTTACACGCATGTACCATCTCAGCCACTGCAGCTTAGTACGTTTCGGTCTTCCCGGAAACCATCCATTGTAGGGCTGAGGCTGAGGTGCTGATCTTCAACGGGCTTTAACCAAGCAAAATCCCATACCTCGTGTGTTGTAATATACTCCAATTATCAATTGCAAGGAATTACTATGTCCGCATTCTTCAGGCTGCCTCCTGAGCGTGGTTCACTCACGTCTATACGAGTTCGTAAGCCTCGGGTTGCTTGAACTCTTACTGAAGACTCAAGTATGGTAAAGGCACCGAGAAGCAAAGGCGGGTCTCACCTCAATCTTCAATTCTCATTACATGGCTGACAGTCCTAGTAGGCTGCCGGGTCTGTGTGAGTCGCCGTGTCAAGGTACAAGGCATTATTTGAGATCTTTAAACCCCAGGGATAGCTGCTGATCCTAGTCACCAGTGCGACCAAAGGCGACCCTTTTGTGTACGATGCGAAAAGTCTGGCCGTCAATGTCCTGGATTTGAAATTGTCAACTTCGTTAATGAAGGTCCCCACCTACGGAATATGTACGAAAGAGGCAAAGAAGAGAGCGCAAGGTGGGTCTTACCCTGGTCGATTCCTAGCGGTCATTGCACCATTCTCCTCGATAGCTTGTCCCAAACCATCCGCAATCTCGAGAGCCCGTACCTAAACTAGTGACTAAAAACTCAACATGTACAGAGATTCATCGCTGGCCTCATCTTCTGGAGTGGCCGACCCACCAAGAAAACGCAGTCGCAGGAATTTGTACAACATATCCGATGTGAGAACGGTCCTTTTTCCCAATGAGAACGACACCGGTCCCGATTACGAACGATCTTCTTTAGTGGCATTCATGGCTCCTTCGTCATTTCAAGCACAGCTGCTATGCTCTTTTATCCAAACCATCTCAAACTCCGACCCTGCCAATCTCGTACCCACTTTGCATTGCCACAGTACTTGGCTTTCTAGTATAGCTACCTCTACATCAGTCTCGACCACGTTGATGTGGTCTATCCGCGCGCTATCGCTGTCGCACCTCGGCCACCAAGTGCAGGATAGAAACCTGATACAGAACTCGGGGGCCATGTATGGCAAGGCACTATTACATCTCAACAAATCGCTACAGGACCCAGAAGAAGGCCTTTCGACTGATACATTGAGTGCAACAGTCTTGCTTTCCTTCTATGAGATCCTCACATGTACTGAAAGGCACGCGTGGGTCCAGGTAAGTTGTCATTCACTGCCAAGAATCAACCAAGATCCCTTGACTGACACGTGAATTTGTTCCCATAGCACGCAGGGGGTGCTGCCAAATTAATACAAATTCGCGGCCCAGATCGTCATCGAACGGGTCGTGATAGTTTACTGTTCTTATCTTGTCGATGGTCGTTTCTCCTCCAATGTTTCCATACTAGAAGGAAGTGTTTTCTAACCGAACCTGCTTGGCGGGCATTATCACGACGCTTGGCTGAGAGTTCCCCACGGCGAAGTAGACTTTCTGATGCAACAGAAGAAGTGTTTCAAACAGTCATTGACCTTCCCGGATTCATATTCACAGCAGTAGATTATATCGATGGTCCTGAGGCAGATCCTACCAAGTTGTCAGAATTAATTCACCAGACGCATCTGTACCGAGCCAGTTACAAGAGCCTCCACACGCGTGTCGGAGATGCACTTGAGGAGGCTGGGCTAGAGCCTACAAAGACTGCTTCATCTCAGAACGACAAGATCTTCCCCGTTGTCTATCAATACCCTGGTATCCTGGTCGGGTCATCCTATTGTGGCTATTGGGCTAGTATGTGCATGTTGAACGTGATTCTCATAGGGCTAGAGGCCAAGCTGCAACCTGTTACTGCAAGCCCTACCACTGCTTCGGTCGTCGCTCTGGATATGGACATTGGAGGAGTAGGCAAAAAGCCATACCTGATGCGAGCAATAGAAAGTCTGCCCGATCGTACTTCCCCGGCAGAATTATGGGCCCTTCGTCCAGCTGATGGAGGGTCCAAGTCCCCGCTGACAACGGCGGCTAGTCCCAAAGATTATCCGACAATGAGTGTAGAGGACACTCTGAAACGTCGGAATCTGTACGTGGAGGAAAATATTCACTACGCTAGGGAGACTTGCAGGTCCGTGGAATTCTTGCACACGTCCGCATTCACAGGTCCTATGTTCCTCGTATTCTCCCTCAGAGCCGCAATAAGGACATTGAGAAGTCAGGAAGAAAAGGCGTGGATCATGGAGAAACTTGAAGTAATCAGTAAGAGCTTCGGTATCGCAAAGACTGAAGCCGAGATATACAGAGAAGAGTCAGGGCAAGGGAAAACCTAATGGTCCCGACAATAGCGGTATCCACATCCTCGGAGGATTCACAGGAATGGAATGCCATTACTGAAGTGCATGAATTGTATGGTTGTCGGCTCAAACTATGTTTAGCAGTCTCGGTCGTGTGGGGGACGCGCAAAAGGACGGCATAGTCTTCAGTCCCGCCTCGGCAATACCCCTGAAATTGGATATCATTTCCGCCATCTCCGCATCACAGATCATTGAAATGACGTTCAAATACGCGGTCTTCAACTGCTAAACAGCATCTATTGGTGTGGTTACCCACGCAATCTGGCATCATGAAAGCCGTTGTGCTTTCTAGTCCTCAATATGTGGTCGTCAGGCAAACTTCATGCCGAGGTCGAATACTTGGGGGCTCCTGCATGTGTTTTTACGAGTACATCCATATAATGACAGATGTCTCGAAATCAGTACATGATTTCTTCAGTTCATCTCGCAATTGCCATTTCACGTTCCAAACTGTCTCCCGCAGATACCATGAAGCTCATGGTTGCATTGTCTTCAGTGCTAGTAGCGATATGTCATGCGGCTTCAGCAAAGCTTGGTCTCAAGTTTGATAAGCGACAAAGTGCTTTGCCGACGTTGACGCTTCCCTACGCGACGTATCAGGCAGCAAACTACAATGCCGATGGAGACGTGTGTCTAATCAAAACCAAGTCAGGAAGATGCTGACTTTCTGTGAAGATATACACATTCAAAAACATTCGCTTCGCTGCTCCGCCCGTGGGAGATCTGAGATGGGTAAGTGAACCTAGTGTGACCCATCAGCGTTATGAGAAATAGGCCCAAATGTCAGGGTAGATCTCGGACGCATAACAGTCTGCCTGTTTTCTAAAGCCGGCATACCGGTCATGCTCCTACGGAAAAGGCAATATATTAATCCTGAGCCCATGATCCAGGCAAAACCCGCGCCGCCAGCCACTACAGCTGGCGTGCAAGATGGATCATATGGTCCAATCTGTATTCAATCACCCATCAAGAGCCCCCAATTGACACGACCAGAAGCCAGCAATCCTATTGGGCAGGCTTCAAATAAATATCTTGCCGGCATACCATTGCCATCTTTTGCGAACATGAGTGAAGGTGAGGTCGAGCTTGGAATGATGCCGACAGGTGCTAAAAGCGATATAGACTGCCTCTTTCTTGACATCTATGTGCCAGCTGCCGCTATTGAGAACCCTTCACTGAGACTACCTGTTATATCATGGTTTTACGGAGGCGCATATATTGCCGGGGGTAAAGACCAGTTTGGGAACACATTACCATTCTATGATGGGACGGGGCTTATTCAAGAATCCGGTGGTAACGTGATCTTTGTCGCGAGCAATTACCGGGTATGTTCCCTATCATTGGCAATCCGACCCTTGTAGCTTATAACATAATCAGCTTGGCGCATATGGGTTTCTCGCCGGCACAACGATGGAGCAGCAAGGGCTACCAAATACGGGCTTCCATGACCAACGGGCCGCCCTTCAGTGGATCCAAAGTTATATTAGTCTTGTAGGTGGTGATCCGGCTCAGGTTTCCGCATGGGGAGAAAGCGCTGGTGCAGGATCAATTATGCATCAGCTTGTTGCCTTCGGTGGCACTCAGGACCCACTCTTCTCCAAAGCCGTGATGCAGAGCCCCGCATTCGCGCTCATGTTTGATCGCAAAGGCTCAATCGAGTATACATTTCAGAATTTTACCGAATTAGCTGGCTGTTCTGGGCAAGGAGTCGCATGTCTGCGAGCAGCCAGTGCAGAGACACTTCAAGATGCCAACACGGCACTCAATGCGGAAGTTCCAGAAGGCACATTCGCTGCGGGACCTGCGGCTGACGGCAGTCTTATCCGGCAGTTAGCCGTACTTGAATTTGCTTCCGGTATGTTTGCGTGGCTGCTGAGACCCAAAACTTTGACTCAATGATGTTGCGCGTAGGGAACTACTACAAGGATATCGATTCTCTTATCTTATCGCACGTTTCCGAGGGTAAGTATAGCAGTATACCAAGGGTGGACTCTTTAGCTCGAGTCAAATGAGTGACTGATGTCTGGTCTAGAAAGCTTCATCTTTACACCCCCCAAAATCACCACAGACGCCGACTTCAACACCTTCGTCGACGAATCCTTTCCCGCATACGCCAAAGCCCTTGGCGTCAACGCCGCCATTGAGGCCCACTATCCCCCCATCATGTCCGACACCTCATCCAATTACACCTCCGAATTTGCCCGCACCGAAGCCCTAATCGGCGACTCCTCCTTCCAGTGCAACGTCCGCTACCTCACGGACGCCTACGCCGGCAAAACCTACAATCTGCAGTACAGCGTCACTCCTGGTTTCCACGCCACCGACCTCCTCCCTACCTTTTACAATCTAAACATTGACCTTAGCATACTCAACACCTCCGTCTCTTACCCTTTGATACCCCTCTTCGGCACCTTCGCCCAATCCTACCAATCCTACCTCGTCTCGCACGCCCGTAGTGGCAACCCTAACACTTACGCCAAAGCACTTAATATCCCCCCCGCGATATACTGGCCACAGCCAGATACGAGAGGGGATGAACTTACAGGGGTGTTGAATGCCGGTGATACAGGGTTTAGTGTTGTTAGCGATCCGGAGACGAGAGAGATGGTCTGTGGGTTTTGGAGGGAGGTTGCTGCTGCAGTGACGGATCTGGGGGGTTACGCACCACCAGGGAGCGTGGTTGAGACGACATTGGTTGGCGAGAATGGGGATCCGAGTGCGAATTATACTACTTGAGCTGGTGGCTGAGGTCTGGTCTCGGGTTGTTAAGGTGAAGGAAATTGGTTGGAAATGTCGTTGAGGGGAAAAGGGATGCTACTTTACGTGCATACATAGAAACCTCTTAAGCGGCAAGCACAGTAGCGTGGCTTATAGGAACTTCAGTCATATTGGGCACTACGCTTTTGAATAGATCGAATGCAACGCGAAGGGTGCTAAAACACGGCTGCTGCTCTCCATCTGTGCCTTTCAACCGGTGTCCCCGCTTACGATATTCCGGAGCTGGTCAGCCCCAATCCACCTGGGGTGCCATCGTCCAGCATTTGTGTCCTTCTCACCACAATGTTCCACACTGGGGTTATCTTCTCGTATACACGCTTTCGATATGTGTAAGGACGTCATGTTCTATTATTGAATGCTATTGGCTAAGGTCTGCGCTATGACTTTTGTCCGGTTTCTTGAGCCAGTGCTGAGCGATGGATTCACGACGACGGCAACTAGGCGACCAACTAAGGCAGGGGTAAAGGCTTAGGGGATAGCTAGCTGCATTTTGAGCACCTAGGTAAGTCCCGAAAACAATTCATCTTAGCACAATTCCGTCTGTGAGTGGCGTGTGTGAGTGCGGCTTTTAGTGCCTGGTAGCATAGCAGACACCATCGAAACGGATCAACGCATTATGATCGACAAAAGTCGATAGCAAAGAGGCATCTATGTAGCAATCCCTGGCTCAAGCAAGTGATACTCCTTCGCAAGGCCATGCTTCATGTAGCAGACTTGTCAGTCAAGGCCAGATACCGTTCTTTGATTGAGCTAAACGTTCATGTTTCCTTGTTAATCCTTGTATGATGAGCCTGCCCGCGCACTCATATGATAGATCTTCAACTATTGGCAAGCTCAAACAGCAGATCAAGGGTTCGTATGTATCCAGTAGTATTCGATTTGAATGGACCGAGAGTCGTGAGCTTGGTACTTAGTACACTGACTAGAATATAAAGTCCAAGGACTTAACGCCCGTCTTCCAGGTCTGATAGCCAAGTCCAAACGCAGCTTGACTGACCGGCAGAAATGTAAAAGGATCATACATCGCTATTGCCAAACGCAAGATACGTCAAGAGACGTGATATACGAACCACGTTGCGGGGAAGGAATGGACATTGGCAGAGGTCCCTGTGTTGTTGTGGCTGGTGTAGCTCTTGTGGCTGAAAATGTCCATACTCAAACGCTAGCAGCCCCAGTTGAGAGCAATACTGAAAATGAATTCAAAGTAAACATAGTCTTACTATTCACAGATAGATACCTGCCGTATCCTTCCACCATGTCCTTGGGTATAGTTATCCTGTTTATTGGTTGCTCATACTAAACATTGGTTGCACTTTGCCAGCAGTCAAAAGCCTTCTCGTGCTTCTAGCTGGGGTCACTTCTACGTGCCCTTCCGCAGGCATCCCTCAACACCTTCGCGCTTCCATCGTCCATATGAAATCTTCTATTCAGAGACTAGTCCTCCTCAACACTGAAGTCACCAACCTGGAAGGACCCAGCATTCAATGCATACGCTCAACCAGCGTCTCCAACGAAAGGGAAGTGAAGGCTATACTTTCTGGCACAGGAAGCACCGAAACACGTCATCCACCGAATTGCCAAAAGGGTAAAATCTCAGACGGTCTCTATATAACACTTGGAGCTAAAGGCCTCTACTCCGGACAAGTCTCAAACCCTGAGCCTGCGGCTGACCCCCGGACGGAGCACAAGAGAAATGGCAACTCGAGGCAGGCCGAGTAACTCGCATGTTCCAAACGCAACGTTATCTCTCACATCCACTCCAAACACTCATAGAGTCCTTAACATCCGTGAACATGCCCGGGAGCCTCTTGATGGTACCGTGTCGGAGGAAGCAGAGGACTATGAGCTTGAAGAGGACGATGAAGAGGAGGAAGACGATGAATATGAGGGGTTGGTCAACGCCATGGCCCTAGAAGAAGATATACCCGAAGAAGCACGAGCAGGGATAGAAGAATTCAACGAACGTTATTTTCAAGCAAGAACACAAAGACGGAGGCTACGCCTCAGAGCCGAAGCAGAACGTAGACGGAGAACGAATAATCCGCCCTTGGGGGAACCATACAGATTTTCGCGGGACGAATTCTACGGCTCCAACAAGAGTGTGTACAATCCTTACAAGCCAAAATCGTCGAAAGAATGCGCCACACAAGAGGTTTCGGCCAGACGTATGCGGTCACCGGATAGCCCTCGTGGCCTTCAGGAAACCCACAGGAGAAGGGCTATAAGTTTAGGGGGTGAGATCAACAGGCAGGGCAAAACATCAACAGAGAGCCGAGAGCCAGATGCTTCTGACATCGAACGTTATCTAGCAGAAGCCACGACATGGACTCTCAGTGATCAGAGAGCGTTTCCCGGAATTGATCCAGCAAGGCTGCCCCCTTTTATTGAGGTAGAGGAATTCCCTGAGCCTGAACCAGGAGTGGGATCAATAAACCAACCAACGACCAGAACCACAACGCTGAATGACCCCAGCTACCTGCACTCCGAGTCTCTAGCAGTTCGCAGTACCATCCCCAATATTGCACGCCGATTAGTAATTGAGCAGCCATCCCAACCGCTCCGTTTAAGCACGTCGATACTTGCCACAGCAGAGGGATCCTCGCCAACTGGAGGGCTGTTCGCAAATGGTAAACCTGAACGAACTTCACAAAGCAATCCGGGTCTAGGGGTGCCTGCAATCACTGATGCTTCGAGATCTAGGAAGCGCAAGTCAGCACGACCTAGAGTAACAGGAGAATCGGGGCTGCAGCCAGAAACGTCCAGGAAACCTTCACAGGGCGAATTGCGTAGAAGACCATTCCGCAAGAGACGTCGTCCAGCGGATTCATCACCAGATGAGGTCACGTCCCCGCCTTTGCTAGGCTTTACACAAAGTCGACGTGCAAGAATATTCTCTAAGGCTCGAATATTGCCACAGACCGAAGGTACCGAAAGCAGGCCATCCCCTGATAGACGAGCAAGTACCAGTGCTTCAAGCTCGTCAGGACTATTGCAATCACCCAGTGAAACGCCTGCACTTTCGCCTTCATCGTTAACGGCGTTTAATGCAGCATTAGACGACCCTGGAACTGGGCGGCCGGAATATATACCAGCTTTAGACCTACTTCCAGAAGCGATGAGGCTGAGTGTCTACGAAACGCTCAGCCACCACAGCGTCAATACGTCTACAGAGCAGAAATCGCTTTTGCCAATTTTGGATTATTTTCGCACTCGACATTTGGTTTTCACATCTGAGTTATTACCTCGCACTTTCGCAGCTCAGAAACGTCGAGGCATACTCGATATTTTTAGAAACAAAGCACCTTACGTACCAGCCTGCATCAGCAGTGTTCCCGGAAGACCCAAGACACAGTATCACGTTGCTACTAGTCGTCAAACATTCAGAAGTCCGTCCCCCAGTAGGTCTCTATCAAAGAATTGCCAAGCTGGGTCATTGAAAAAACTACCGGTTGAAATTTTCGAACATATTGCTCGCTATTGTTCTCATGATACCTTGAAGAAGATGCGTCTTGTCAACAAAAATTTTGAGCGCAAGCTCTCAAACCGTGTTTTTGGTACCGCTGTGGTGCCATTCAACTTAGGGATCTATGGAATGATGGTTCATGATAGTCCTGCCAAGGCGGTTGTTGACATTAAAGGGAAGGGTAAAGCCGGGGAAAATTCGCCAGTGCAGAACTTTCCTGCTAAAGAGGTTGATGATGGAATGAAGATCTTCAAAGCGTGGGGCAATAACGTCAGGAAATTCGCTATGGCCTTCGAAGTCGACGAAGAGCAGCTATGTAACCATCCGAAAAAGGGGAAATATGAGCATCATACGACATTTTGGGGTCCCTACAAATGGCCACACCCTTTCTACAGCCGGTACGAAGTGGTCGAGGGTTTAGAGAAGAAAGCTGATGAGTTCCGTTGCATGAGCTTGGCATTATCATATCTGAAGGAGGTCCGCGAGCTAGGATTATCCTTGGATAGCGGTCTGGGATGGATTGCTGGACCAGATATCTCAGATCGCGCTCGAATCTTCCAAGAGAAACCGAGGATATTCGGCCATTCTCATCCATTTCACGATTTTGATGCCAAAAAGGACTGGACCAGAAAACTCCACGAGCTCGGTCTCTATAATAAAAAGTATAACATAGACGGCAGAACGATTCATACGGCAAAAGGGCCTCTTCACAAAAATGCCTACGATTTCTACGAGTGCACCGTGCACCTGGACGCGGGTCGACCTTTCTTGACGTTCCCAGACCGCGATGAATCTTCTAATCCGTGCAACGAGACTCTCATCTATGGGGGCAACAACTTATCAATAGTACCCCCCAATTCCCGATTGGTACAGAACCCACTCCATCACATCCGCAATGTGGAGCATGGAACTAAAGATAGTTCCTTCAAATCGGCTTCCCTTGTGCCTAATAACCTTACGACCGCTCAGAAAGAATGGCTATTAGAAACGGAATGGGCTCAGCGAGCCTTCCTCTCCAGCTACTGTATGGCTTTGGCCGACAATTCGCAAACCTTTAGGAACGTGGAATCTCTGACTATTGCCAAGCTTTCTAGTAGGTACCTAGCAGCCCTCCAACGGGACGACTTTTGGAAGGCTCTACCAAATCTCAACAGCCTCACCATTAAGGTGTCAGCAGACCTCCGTGACATTCAAAAGACAGACTCAGGTGTTGTCGAAGCACCGGATATTATGCCTTCCAAGGCTGCTACTCCATTTTACAACCTTGTAGAGGGCTATATAGCCAACATTGCAGGTATCAAGACGTTAAATCTCGGTTACTTTGGTGGGGGCGAGCATCAAGGAGGGATATTTGGACGTAATCAACATGTCCTACCGGCGCCTCTCTACGATTTCTCGAACCATTGTAACATCTACGTACCGTGTGTTCTCAGTCTCCCTTATGTTGAACACCTCACCTTGACGAATTGCTGGGTTGCACCGGCTACACTAATATCCGTTGTCCAGATGGCTACGCCGAAGATGCGCACGCTGACTCTTAATTCTGTCTCTCTAACAACTCACTACGCGGGGAACGAAAGAGAACCGAATCCACTTGAATATGGGGTTTACCCTATTCCCAATGGCCTTCCACGCTTGAACGATCCTGAGATTGGTAACTTGTGGGATAGTCGCGGATACACACCAGAACCCAATGCTCAATCGAGTCCTAATCACTGGCTTATCACAGGCGGTCGCAAGGGTTCCTGGCGTGATGTTATTGACAGGATCACCCCAGGTCCTACAATCAATCTCCTACGCTACGCTTACCAGTACATGGAATTCGCTCCAGGGATGCGCACCGGCCCACTCGAGCGTATCGACTTCGTCTCCTGTGGTTATGTTCGGCTGCCGGACCAGGTAGGATTAGACCAAGACGGCATTGGCGAGGTTACCATCCGTCCAGCTATCGCCACTCTCGAAAAGCGTGCCATGGATCTAATTCCTGTCATGATGCATCGTAACGCGGACCTACTCTTAGGACAGATTGTCCCCTCACTTGCCGAAGAGGAACTAGGCATCTTCACAGATTGCTTCCCGATGACGATAGGCTGGGGCGATGATAATACCAAGTACCATAATCATGAGGATGGCCAGCCCACTGGTGGAAGCGGACGTTTTTCAGGCCATGTTGAGAAGTTGACCTTTGCCGATGATAGGGCATGTCGTTGACGTTTTCGACCTGTCATGATTGAGAACCGGACTCCTTGCGCTCCAGAACCGAAGTTGGTCCTCTTTCTTCCCGTATCCCACGATGAAAACTTTAGACCTGCTCTAATAGAGGTCGATGATGCACGTCACTGATGGGCGTTGGCGAATGATTCTTATTGATACAGTCTTTCACTTCTTAACATGCATTACCTCTTCATTAAGTTTGAAGATGGTGCTATAGCGAGGACCAACATGCATAGCGTTTTTTCTGACATGATTTTTCGTATTCGAGGCTTGCACACATGCTAGCTATGTCTCTAAAAACGGATACAGAGGCGGTACGGGTGTTCCTTGTCCGTTCAGGCATCTCCCGGCGGAATTGGTACGGCCAATTGTACTTATAAATTTAACAGATACCACGTTCATAGATAGCACGTTGCAAATAGAAAGACAGCAAATTTAATGCATTGACCGATTCATGCTCATACGTAATCTTAAGTGTGGGTATCACTTCAATGAAGCCATTGTCTTCAGTTATTACCGAGACTATTACCAGTTCTATGTATCATGTGCTTGTACTGTAAGTGATGTCTTGACTGAGCTGGCCATTCCCATAGTCTCATGAATATTCACGAAGAGATGTCGCTTCATTGATGCCTAGTATGCAGCAAAGCTACGTCTAGCTAGCTATTCGCACGGGCACCCATCAACTACCCATCCCTCATGACCCTATGCTCATTTCAGAATCTGACCAGCCAATCCATCTATCCCTGCGTAATCGCTCTCCTCAGCTTAACACCACGCTGCCTCGAGTTCAACCTCTTCTTCTCAAGCTCAACTGACTGTGGGCCCTTCTGTACGACTTCTTCGCCTTCGGTGAGGATGAGTTCGATGTGGCACGGATTTGACATGTAGGGGTTAATCTAGCAAGCCGCAATCATCAGTATCATGCTTTATGATCGAGCCTGCAGATAGTAGAGCATTGGGTAGGAAAGCGGTTAGACATACACGACCATGGGCACGATAAGTACGACGACGTTGCTTGGGAGCCTGGTTGACTTGGATGTGCTTGACTATTAGGTTGCTGGTATCGAGGCCTTTTGTGTCGGCGTTGGCTTCTGCGTTTTTAAGGAGGCCGAGGAGGAATTCGGCGGATTTCTTGGGCCAGCGGGCTTTGGAGACGCCGAATTGTTTCCCTATAAGTTGAACACCATCAGTACTTGACCATAGAATGCCAGAATACCCGCGTCATATAGAAACAGTAGCTGCGTAGAGAACACCTCTCCATAACTGCACTTTCCAGTGCTAAAGCCCACCCACCACCCTGAATTCCAACCCCGAATCATCAACAAAATCCACTCACCCTGTGCAGTCCGTCCCGTACTCCCAGCATACCTCCTCATTGGCACCGCCTCCTTCTTATCGATGACATTGCCTAAATATGAAAGAGCGCGCTGGAGTTTCCAGCCGTTGATAGCTTGTGCGGTTTCGCGGGTGTTTTTGAAAGAGACACGAAGGTAGGCACCGCGGGCGCGGGCTGATTTGCCCGGCTCGATGGCTGTGGCTGCGTAACGGACCTGATTGAGAGGGAGGATATGTTAGTTTTGGTCTGGGATTGAGGGAGGTGGTGAGTGCGGAGTGGTATGGAGTAGGATGTTTGGGCGTCTCTCGAGAGAAGCAGGCGTTGCTCTAGCAAGTCCAAGACCGTTGGGCCAATTGCTAACCAATGCGAGGCATTCTTGAGGAGAATGCGACTCACCATCTTGATTGTATCCGTATGTAGCTGCTGATGATTCCAGTCTCGCTGAAGTCGGTCATGGTCGAAATTTAGAGATCGCTTAGCGAGTGTGCGCCGCTAGTCCGTTTCCAGACTAGCAAATTTGGAGCCCGCATTTTTTGTTGCTCGAAAGCTTTCAATTGCGAAACCCTACTGGAGCTTCATGCACAACACAGAATGAATTACATATGAAGCAAGGTGAGTATCTCTTTTATATTTATGGTGCCAGTCCTTGGTCAGCTTTGCTAATCAGTGTGTTGACTACTAGATCTTAGAATCACACGCTAGAATTTCTAGCTGCGAGAGTTCAGATCCATAGATACAATATAACGGTCTCTCGACGATCCTACAACATCATTGAAGCACATGCTTCCTGTTTAGAAGCTTGAATATACTACTACACATCCATAATGGCATTCACACCTAGAGGGCGCGGAGGAGACCGTGGTAGAGGTGGAGATCGGGGCGGTCGTGGGGGTTCACGTGGTGGCCCTGGCGGCGCTCGTGGTGGTAGAGGTTTGATTGGCCTTTCCCGAGCGTCTGGAAGAGGTTTTGCTAAAGGAATACTACAAGGAGGCTTTGGCGATCGAGGCGGCAGAGGTGGAGGAAGAGGCGCACCAAGAGGGCGTGGAGCACCACGAGGGGGAGGTCGAGGGCGAGGTGGTGCGCGGGGAGGTGCCAAAGGAGGCGCAAAGACCATAGTTGTATATTTGCCTGGGTCTTTTCATTGTCCCAGTGGTCAGAATTAATACCAGTGAATGATAGGAACCCCATCGATTTCCCGGTATCTTCATCGCTCGCGGCAAGGAAGACATGCTCGTGACTAAAAACCTCACGCCTGGCGAGTCTGTATATGGCGAGAAACGGGTTTCGGTCGAGACTAGCTCTATGGATAAGTCTGTCACGAACGGTGATGCTGCGCCTCCAGCGACAAAGACGGAATACCGCGTGTGGAATCCTTTTAGGTATGAATGGCTGTATCAGACCTGAGGCCCCCGCTCATCGAACCTTAGATCAAAGCTCGCGGCTGGTATATTAGGTGGTCTAGATGAGATATTTATAAAGCCTGGTGCAAAAGTCCTTTACTTAGGAGCAGCAAGCGGCACATCAGTCTCACACGTCGCGGACGTCGTCGGTCCCACAGGCACAGTCTTCGCGGTTGAATTCTCGCATCGATCGGGCAGAGATCTCATCAACATGGCTACACATCGTACGAACGTTATCCCAATCATCGAAGACGCCCGACAACCCCTTCGTTACCGTATGCTCGTTGGTATGGTCGACGTCATCTTCGCAGATGTTGCGCAGCCAGATCAAGCCAGAATCGTGGCAATGAATGCACATATGTAAGATAATGGAGCTGCTATGTCCTCATGAAGTGGCCGAAGCTGATTGGATACTAGGTTTCTCAAAGTTGGAGGAGGTGTAGTTATCAGTATCAAAGCCAACTGTATCGATAGTACTGCGGCGCCGGAGCAGGTATTTGCACAAGAAGTACAAAAGTTGAAGGCGGAGAAGATCAAGCCATTTGAGCAAATAACACTGGAACCTTTTGAGAGGGGTAGGTTCTCGTCTTGGTCCTTTATATACAGGTTAGGCTAACTTACGTGGTACAGATCATTGTATTGTGACGGGGCGATATGTGCGTGCTTCTACATAAAAGAAAGAAAATCCGGGTACCTTAGGCTCGGCGATGGGTCTACATCAGCTAGGCGCAAGGGGAACTGCTTGATATGCTTACTCGTGTATGAATTGAGACGTCGGTTAAACAATGATCAAATCAACCCTCTCATTCTCAACCCATCGTGAATCATTGATTCTTGCTAATCCCACCCGCCTGTATATGTCATAATCGCCGGTAGGTACCAAAGCCAAGCAGGTAGCAGTCCAGGCTTCGTCTGGTATGACATCGTCTTCGGTGTAGAACACGCCTTTCTCGAAGATGATGGGTAAGCAGAAAATCCCACCTTCTAGCGACTCTTGATCGTCAGGGAAGAATCTGCCAACGAGCTTGACAGTATCTGTGTCCATTATATTGTCGTCGTCATCTTCGTCCTTTCTCAAAGCCTGGTCAACCTCCTCAACTTTCAACGCAAGTCCAAGCTTCAAATACCCGTTGATGTGCAGCATCCCCTGGGACACCTACATCAAGCATGGGTCAGCATTTTACGCTTAGGCAAAATCTTGCGAGGAAAGTTCCATGTCTCTTCACGAAACGTCTCGAGGACTCAGCTTGCATGCAATAAGCAAGGGAAAACGATCATAATCAACACACATACCTTCCCAAACGGGTTCCTCTCCTTAGCCGGAACGATGACATCCACCCCCTTCACAGCCACACAATCCAAATCCCAACTCCGATCTTCGTTTGGATCCTCAAAGTCATGGAACGTGACCCCACCCTTCACGCTCGCCCAACTCCAGCTCGGCGCCCTCCACACCTCCAACCTCTCCCCCGGCTCTGCAACCGACCACAACAACCCCCTCTGCAAATCATCTCTCCACAACCCCGCCACATATCCATCCCCCGTCGCCTTCTGCACAAACCCCGCAACACCGCTCAGCGCGGGGAAAATATCACTCTCATATGTCAATTCAAGGGTACTATACTGCCTAATAAGATCATACCACCGATCGTACAACTCCAACAATCTCTCCCTCTCCTTACTCCCCCACACCCCCCTTTCCACCTTCACACCCTTCAAGACACTCCTCAAAACTTCATCCCCGCGTCCCATGTTCACCAAAATTCCCTCCGTTTTCCTCCCCTCGGGAAACCGCTCACTAGCCTGCATCTCCAAACACATCCAGCTTAGTTTATTAGATTCGAATATCAGAGACCGAGGAGCCAGAAGACGCTCCTGCATGACCCAGCCGCGGCGATCGAGTGGGGAGTAGGCCCGTTTCCAGAAGGGACTTGTGTCGTCTCTTGGTCTGACATGGACCTTCATGACTTTCTCCTCGCCGGTATTGGTGGCCTGGAATTTCAATTTCAAAGCGCAAGGCCGGACAAGACGCGCATCTCGCTGCATGAAACAGCCTACACTACCATCTTCCGCACCAGCGGCTGAGATAGTGAATAGACTGTGGCGGTAATAGTCGCCCATCTTCGCGGCCTCGGATTCCCAATCGGAAGTGGAGTCTTGGATGATGCAGAGGGAGTCAATCCAGAGGTATTTGAGGCCCATCTTGCGGGTAATGGTTACGGCGTCTCGGAAGGTCTGGGAGAGGGAGGACATTGCAATTCCCTCTTGGTGAGCGGCTAGGGTGGCGAGGGTGGTGGTTATGATTCGTTGCTTGCCCCAGCAGTGGGAAAGGGTGAGGTAGGGTGTGTGACTTTCCAGTATTAGGGTGTCTGTGAGGATCAATTTGGGGGATATGTGGGTTACGTCTAGAACGCGAGTTGGGAGGAGTGATGGGATGATGGGGTTCTGGCAGGTCTTATGGGTCTCGAGGCAGCGGTTTAGCCAGGTAGTGGCGAGGGTGAGATTGCTGACGCTTCCTGTGCTTGAGAGACCGGTGGTGGGATCTATATCTGCTACTGCATTTGCGAGGGACCCTGTGGTGATTGCTTTAGTCCGTCTACCTCCTCAGCGTCTTTTCATGATCTCCTATCAATACTACTTATGAAGAAAGGAGATAATTCACGCACTCTCGAGCTCTAAAACTTCAAAAGCCACGCTTCTCTCATGGCCTGAATAAGCGAACATAGCCTCTGGTGCCTTCCCATACTCCGAGGTCTCGCAGTAGAGTTGGACAGCCTCAGACTCTGGGTTTGGAGGCTTAGGTTTCGATCGCCCGAGGTGGTTGATCGTCCTGCTAGGTGGCCGACTAAGGCGATCCCACAACAAGGCGCAGAAGTGACAGCCATTGGAGGCTGAATGTTGCAGAGATTGCAGGTCTGGTTGGTGGTTGGAGATACAAGAGGTCGCTTTCGATGATTCATCTCCGGTCCACTGCGTTTGAGTTTGGAAAGTGATGGTTTGGCACTGGTCGCAGAGCATCTCCAGCTATCTGCTAATCCATGAATGAAGTTCTGTCTGTTGGCTTGGACACACGCTCGAACCTCTCAATGGCTCTCTACTTCATGTTCAGTGAGTCACCACTCCGTAGCCACCAACTTCCTCGAGATATGATCCCCTAGTAACATAACGTACACATACGATACCTTCCTTGTAATTATATTCCCTTTGGTGGATAAAACGCAATAGCCCTTGTCCTAAGCCACAGCAAGCAGCTATAGTAGATTCGGAAGTTGGTCAAATCAGTGTTGGCGCGCCGGACGGCGTCATCCAAGGGTATGTCCTCCACCGTTGAAAGATCTAGATTTGGCACATCACAAATAGAGGTGGAATTGAGGTGCTGTTTAATTAGTTTCTTAATAATGGTGATGTTGCTAAGATCTATCTAATAGATAAGTAAAAGGAAGAGATCTACTAAGTCTTTTAGAGCTGGGCTAGGCCTGGTTTAGTAATAAAAAATACTTAAAACAAAAATCTTATCTTCAATTCTTCTAGATACAGAAAAAATAAGGCTTTTTAAGTTTATCTCTATTATTATACTTGTTATACTAGTCTATAAAAACTTTTTATTTCTTTATAATAACTATTTTATACTCTATTAAAAGATAAAGAAGTAAAATTACCAAATTTTTTATATTATTAAATAATTTCTTTAAATTTCTAAGAGTCTATAATAATATAGTTAAAAAAAGTATTTTAAATATTTTTAATATACTAGAGATTAGTTTATTATTTAATTTTAGCCTTTTTTTTCTAATAGTTATAATTAACTTTTATATATTATTTATTTAAAATAAGATAATTTCTATTCTATTAATTTATAAAGAGATTCTTATAAGCTTCTCACTCTTCTATAATATATATATTAATTATAGTAATAATTACTACTGATAGTTTTCTATTTTATATCTGACTTTTCTTAAATTCTCTTTTTTAATTTATAATTATTTTATTTACTATTAATATATACTAAATCTATTATATTATTAACTTCTTTTTTTCTTATTTCTTTAATATTTTATTATAATCTATTATAATTTAAATCTTACTTTAATATTATTTATAAGTTATATTAAAAAAAGTATTATATTATTAAAAAAAGTATTTACTTTTCTTATATTAGTATTTAAAATCTTCTTATATAATAGTAATAAGATTTTAATATAATATATATATATCTAAAAGTCTCAGATCGGGTTGTTAGTAGATATTTATTAAATTATAATAATTATATTTATTTAAAAAGATAAGCGGCTTTACTTTCTTAATAGCTTTTATAAAATATTCTATAGCTATTATAAAGCTTTATTAATTTTTATATTTTTTATACTAGTAAAAATATTTCTTTAATACTATTATTTCTAAATATTTAGATTAGAAATAATTTTTTATATTTTTATTTTAATTTCTTACTATTTTTAAAAAGAGATTCTTTAATTATAATAGTTTATATTTATTATATATTAGAATTAAAGCTATTTTTCTAATATATATTACTATTAATAATAG